>JADRCH010000121.1:5969178-6196163 GCA_019843965.1 Rhynchomys soricoides
CTAAGACACATGCTGTCAACCCTGACATGGTGGGAGAGAAGAGCTAACTTCTGCAAGTTGTCCTTTGACCTCTACACATGTGCCTTGATATGCACATGGCATGCAGGCACACACAATAGAAGAACAGAATAGAATAGAAATGTTTGGGAAAGCTGGGCAGTGGTGGTGCACGCCTTTAATCCCAGCACTCAGGAGGCAGAGACAGGCGGATTTCTGAGTTCGAGGCCAGCCTGGTCTACAGAGTGAGTTCCAGGACAGCCAGGGCTACACAGAGAAACCCTGTCTCGAAAAACCAAAAAAAAAAAAAAAAACCACAAATGTTTGGAAAAAAAATTATTGGGCTGGAGAGATGGCTTATGAGTTAAGAGTGATTGCTGAACTTCCAGAGGACCCAAGTTCAGTCCCCGGCACATGTCTGACAGCTCACAACTGTATCCAAGGATTCCAGATTCAACACCCTCTGGCCTGCCTCTGGCCTCTACAGGCATACATACACACACAGAGAGACATCCCCCCTCTCATTTTGAGACAGAGTTTTTCTGTATAGCCTTGGGTACTTGGGATCAGGCTAGCCTTGAACTCACAGACATCTGCCTGCCTCTGCCTCTTGAGTGCTGGAATTAAAGGTCTGAGCCACCACGCCCAGTTAAGAAGAAATCTTAATCAAAACAAAACATTTCCTTTGGGCCTTCCCTGCACCCTGCATGCTGGCAGTACCCTTACGGTCTCCCAGCTTCAACTCAAGGCTCCTTCGTCATTACTAACCCCATATCCACTGACCTGGCTTTCTGCACAGTGGGTTGGAAAAATCCTTCTGATCCGGGAGGGAGAAACTCTTTTAAGCCCCAGCCCCTCCTGAGCTCATGCTCAGGAGGACCAGGTGTCCTCATTACTGTTCTATCACTGAGAAGAGACACCATGACTATGGCAACTTATAAAAGGAAACATTTAATTTGTGGCTTGCTTAGAGTTTCAGAGGGTTAGCCCATAATCATCACTGATTGGGGACCAAGCATTCAAACATATGAGCCTATGGAGGAGGACATTCTCATTCAAACCCCCACACTGGTTTTTTTTTTTCCAGGTGTTTATTTTCTTCCAGGGGTGTGTGTGTGTGTGTGTGTGTGTGTGTGTGTGTGTGTGTGTATGTGTGTGTGTCTGTGTATGTGTGTGTCTCTCTGTCTGTGTTACCTGCATATTAATATGTGCACCACACATCACACATGTCCCTGGTGCCCACAGAGGCCAGAAGAGGGCGTCAGAACTCCTGGAACTGGGATTATGGGAGATTGTGCTCTACCATGTTCTCTGATAGAACAAGTGCTCTTATAACCTCTCAGCCAACTCTCCAGGCCTTCTAGAAGGATTTTTAACCCAGGGGCAGCTGGATGAGGTGGCTCTAGACTTAGGCAGGAAAAAAAAAAAAAAAAGGAAATTCTAATCTATGCAGCCTGGATCTTTGCCCAATCAGAACACGCTGTGGATCCAGATTCATCTGTTGCTGAGTGAGAAGACCATTGAAAGCATAGGATTAGTTGGTGAAGTGATCAATCCTGGAGTACTTGCCTAATATTCATGAGACTATGGGTTCCATCCTCAGCATTGCTGGAGGTGACAACAGGAGTGGGGACTAAAACGGCCTGAGAGGGCTGAGAGGGCTGATAGAGTAAAGGAAGCCCTGGGTTCCAGCTCCAGCACTGGGGTAGAGATGGGGGAGTGGAGGCAGGAGGATCACAGAGTACAAGGTTATCCTCTACTATATGTTGAAATTGAGGCTAGCCTGGACTACATGATATTGTTGAATGAATGAATGAATGAATGAGTCACATGTGGCTGTCAGAAGGATGAGGAAAGGCAGAGAACAGGGCCCAGAGGTGCTAGAAGGTTGACACCCATGAGGCCTGGGCTTCTCGGGCAGGTTTTGTGATCTGAGTGGCATCCTTTTCAAGGCAGGCTTGTGCTGGTCCATACGTTTGTATTCACTACGTAGCCTCTATTCGTTCTATTCATTCTCCCTTCCTGCTGGGCTTCCACCAAACAATACGTGGCCATCTGAGTGCCGAACATGTGTTTGAATGTACTGTGAAAGAAGACTGTGTATTTCTTATGTGAATGTGCTAGAAATAGACTCGTGTGGGCCTCAAGCTCCTGGAGAAGTGCAGGCCCATGTTCTGGTCCTTCTGAGCTGCCATCTCCTCATTTGCTAAATGCCTGCCTGGGCCTTTTTATCCAGGGTGGCCAAGAGGTCACCTAGAGGTGGATTCAAGGACACTGAGATGGATTGCTAAGGTCAAAGTTTGTTAGGAGAATTCATTCATGCTGAATTGGTTCCCAGCATCCACTTGGAGCAGTTTACAACTCTTTGTAACTTCAGCTCCAGATGATCTGAAACCCTGGGTACCCAGAGTCAGACAGACAGCAGCACTACAGACATGAGGATGGGGCCTCTGAAGACAGGAATCAGAGACTGTATAGCAGAAGTGCGGGTGGGGCTCTCTTCTCTTAGAGTTCTGGGTGAGGGAGTGGTTTTACTGAAGGACTCTCAAGTTCCCGTGCAGGGGCCAGGAAAGGGGTGGAGAGCAGGGTGTGGTCAGCAACACCCCCTCGGATATAAACTCACCAGGTGCAAAATGGGTATCTGGAAGTCTATTAGCCAGAGCTGGCCTATGTGAGAGGGAAAGGCTGCTGCCGGAAAGAGGCCTAAGCAGCAGTCTGGGCTCCACTCTATCAGCCAAATCCTTTTTAAAATACGTATTTGTTTTATTTTTGATCATATGTATGTATCAACATGTGGGTGTGGCCACATGTACTCTAGGTACCCAGGGTTTCAGATCATCTGGAGCTGGAGTTACAAAGAGTTGTAAACTGCCCCAAGTGGATGCTGGGAACCAACTCAGCTTCCACAAGAATAGAACATGTTCTTAATGGCTTGCCGAGGCATCTTTTCAGCCCCTTTAACGTCACATTCTTACAAAGCAGACAAAATGACGATCATTTCTCCAAAGGTCTTGAGGGAGAGAGTGCTGGCAGCCTGGCTGTTGCCCTGTTGCCCAGAGGCGCTGGGTTTGTTTACCAACTTGCATTTCCTGGAATCTGAGCTGGTAGCCAGCCCTGTTTGTTTATGGGTTCTCCATAAGCCTGCCAGGACAACTGTGGCTGGGGTTAGGGCAGGCACTAGCTTTGTGCAGTTTCCTGACAGGAGCTTGTTGGAAACAGCTGGTGGGATGGGAGATGAGGTGTGTGTGACAGTCAGCTGCTTGCACCAAAGAGACACAGCTGTCAGCATTCTGAGTGGCTCTGGCTTTCCTCAGCTCTGGTCACCCACGTACCTGAAACCTTGTAACCTGAGAGCAGGCCAGGCCTAAGAATCTGGATTGGATCGCCTCCTCCGCCCTCCCCCAGGGGATTGACTGCTGTGATCAACTTGAGACTCAGAAGGTCAGCCAGAGATGTGCAGAGGAAACCAAGGAAGAAAAGTACCTTGTCAAAAAACACCCCTCGCTGGCAGTGGTGGTGCACTCCTTTAATCCCAGCACTTGGGAGGCAGAGGCAGGTGGATTTCTGAGTTCAGGGCCAGCCTGGTCTACAGAGTGAGTTCCAGGACAGTCAGGGCTACACAGAGAAACCCTGTCTCGAAAAACCAAACCAAAACAAAACAAAACACAAAAAAACCACCCCTTACTCGTGGGCATTGCCCACTGCTATTTGCAGGATCCAAGAGGCTGGTTGGTTGTGGTATCAGTTGTTTGGGGTCTTGGGCTGCAAAGACTGTAGCTCTTGCCTCCAGCGGAAGCTTCTGGCCACTCCTGCTGAAGAAGAATCTTCCTGCCTCCTGAAAGGTCTTGGATGTTGTTGTAAAAGATTGTTTTCCAAGACAAAGTGCTGCTGTCTTCAGACATGCTGATGGATTTCTTTGCAAAAGATCATTAAAAAGGGGGTGGGGAGCTGGAGAGATGGCTCAGAAGTTAAGAGCACTGTCTACTCTTCCTAGAGGTCCTGAGTTCAATTCCCAGCAACCACATGGTGGCCCACGACCATCTGTAATGAGATTATGCAGGCAGAACGCTGTGTACAGTTCCTCATAGAAGGAGGGATGAAGGGTCTTGGGACCCTCACCTGACTATCCAGATACTCCTCCTAGCTAATCATAATTGCATCCTTTCCTAACTGTGTGTGGCCTTGGGGGTTTCAGGAGGGGCTTGGAAGGCCTGAAAGAAAGGAGCTCCACAAAAGCCATCCATTTTGGGTGCACACCTTCAGTGCCGCTTCTCAGGGACCGCCCACACTCCTTTATGACCCCTCATCCTTACTCTGTAAGTAACTTTAGTAAGTTCAGCTCCCTAGGCTGAACTTTGGTGGAATCCAACTTTGGCTAGTCTGTGGGACCTAAAGAGGAGCAGGGTAACGGATTCCCCACCCCCAACCCCCTGGTGAAAATCCTCTCGCAGACATGATACAGAACACCGAGAAAGAGATTGTATTTGGAGGCTGTAAGATTTACTGAATGCCCTGGAGCCATGGACAGTCAGAGGGCTCTGAAGAGAGGGAGTCAGAGCCCGCTTGGCAGAAGTGGGGGCGGGGTCTCTTTTTTTGTTTGTTTGTTTGTTTGTTTTATTTGCTTTTTGGAGACAAGGTTTCTCTGTGTAGCCCTGGGTTGTCCTGGAACTCACTTTGTAGACCAGGCTGGCCTTGAACTCAAAAGACCCGTCTGCCTCTGCGTTCCGATTGCTGGAATTAAAAGCTTGCACCACCACCGCCTGGCTTTCTTTACAACTTTCTGAGGAGAAAAGTTGCCAAAAAAAAAAGAAAGAAAGAAAGAAAAAAAGTTGCACCACCACACAAGCCTACAGCTAGGCTGTTAGCATTCTGTCTAAGCTCCGCCCCACAGCCACCTGGCAACAGCCAGGTAGGCCTGACCCACTATAAAAGGGGCTGCTTGCCCCCTCCTTGCTCTCTTGCTTCTCTCTTGCTCTTGCTTTGTACTCTTTTCCCTTTCCCCCTCTACCTGCCCATGGCCGGCCACCTCCCCTCCCCTCCCCTCCCCTCCCCTCCCCTCCCTTCCCCTCCCCTCTCTCTGCCTCTACTACCTTAACTCCCCTCCCCATGCACTGAATAAACTCTATTCTATACTATATTGTAGTGTGGCTGGTCCCTCAGAGGGAAGGGATGCCTGAGCATGGGCCAGCTGAGACACCCCTTTCCCCCACATCTCCATAGAACACCCCCCCCCTTATCTTTTTATAAACACAACATTGGTCCAGTGACTTTCTGAGGAGAAAAGTCGCACCACCACACAAGCCTGTAGCCCCGTAGCCAGGCTCTCCAACTCAGGGCAGGAGGAAGAGAAAGGGGGTGGGGAGTCGGGTGTATGGTCGGAAGGCATCCTTTGGTTTAAATTCAACTCCCCAGGTGAGACTGCTGGTGCTAACTAGAGACTCCACCGTGTGCTCAGCTTGGCTCCTGTCAGGATCCGTGGGAGGACAAGGCTGCTTGTAGGTTGGCCTGAGCAGCAGCCGGATTTTTTTTTAAAGGTACTATTTCTTTTTATTTAACGTCTATGAGTGTTTTGGCTGCGCGTATGCGCGCCTGTACAAGCTTGGTGTCAGATTACTTAAGAGGCAGCTGTAAAGAGGTGAACGGGGGAATGAGCGAGGTTTGGTCGGACCTTAAGGGGTACCATGTTTATTCACAGTAAGGAGGCACTTTCGTCACCCACGTGTGGGTGGCCAAAATGCCTACAGAAGACAGGACGTGGGCTCCTTGTGAGGAGGAAACCGACTACATTATAGTCCCTCCCTTCCAGGAACGGCTTGGTCTGGCCGCAAGGGACGCTGGGAAGTGTAGTCTTTTAGCAAGAAACTCACTTGATGTTCACAGAAACCTGAGAACCGAAGAGGATGTTGGATTCCTTGGTACTGGAGTTTCAGGTGGTTATGAACCGACATGCGGTTGCTGGGAACCAAACCTAGGCCCCTCTGCAAGAGCAGCAAGGGCTCCTAAGGCCTTGGGCCTCCCCTTTATTTCCCAGAGCTGAAACCCCCCCCCCCCCCATTTAGTCCTTCCCTCCCCATAAGGTCTCACTCAGACTAGTCTTAAACTTGTGGTAGTTGACAGCCAGGAATGCTGGGATTGTGAGTAGAGTTGTTCTGGTCAAAGCCTGGACTCTGACAAGGCTAATACCATAGGCTCTGCCACCCTGCTCAAGGGACCGACTCCACCATCTTGTTCAGATCAAGCCAGTCACGGGGCAGGGCGTAATATGAAGACTGGTCAGATATGGCCGCAGCTGTATCAATAGTCTCACCTCCAGGGCTCAGCCAAGTGCGTCTCAGGTAAACATTGCCCCCTGTTTCAGTATCTTCAGCTTGTCTGTTATATATTCATTATTATTTTTGTATTTTTATTTGTATTTTGCTGGGGATCGAACCCAGAGCCTTATTCATGTTTCTGTTCTACCACTGAGCTGTGCTCAGCCGAGCGTGTGTTCTAGTTTTACTTCAGACCCAGAGTTCCCACAGTACCACACATGTCAGTGTGTAAGCTCAAAGGCCACTCTGCCATTTTGAGGATAGTTCTGACTTCAAATAATCTTTCCTGATCTGCTAGTCCATCGGCCCTGTGGGCAATGGCTCTAATCTTAGTTTAGAAAACAAGTGTCATACAAGGTTCGTGTTGGAATCAGTACTGGACTAAAGAACTTATGGGGGTAAGAAATGGGTCAGGGCCAGCGGCTCAGTGGATAACGGGCACTTGCCTGATGACCTGAGTTAGACATCAGAATTCACAAGGTGAAAGGAGAGTGTTGTGGATTGGTTTAATGCTTTCGTTATGGGTTCCAAAACTGCACAAGAATGGAGAATCCTACATGCAAGATGCTTCGGGTCCCTGTCCCCAGTTATTTCTAATTGATAAATAAAGTTGCTGGTGGCTAATAGGCAGGAAGACAGAGGCAGCACTTCAGATTTCCTGGGCAACAGAACCCAGGGAAGAAGAAAGGTTTAGTACTGAAATGCCTGGGGAGCTGAAGGATCAATTCTGATAAGTACGAGACAGAAAGAGAGCCAACGTGTAAGAGTTGGGGATTGTGGCCCAGGAGGGCTGCATATTGCGGCAGCCAGGATGGAATATAGGTTTTAGTAATAATTCCGGAATATCAGAAGGGAGAATATGCTAGCAGCATGGAGATTTGGGAGTGGTCCTGCCATTAAGCTGCTTAGGGCATATTAAACCTAAGGTTGTATGTGTGTGTGTGTGTGTGTGTGTGTGCGCGCGCTTCATTCAAGAATCCACAACAGTGGGGCAGTAGCAAGGAACTCTCACTGTCACTGCTGGTAAGTAGAGCTACTGGAGAGAACTCCCAAAAGCTGTCCTCTGCTCTCTGCATGTATGCAGGAACACGTGTGTACATGCACAGACATGTAAATAGTAAGATAAAATGAATGGTTGAGGGGGCTGGAGAGATGACTCAGTGGTTAAGAGCACTGACTGCTCTTCCAGAGGTCCTGAGTTCAATTCCCAGCAACCACATGGTGGCTCACAATCATCTGTAATGGGATCCAATGCCCTCTTCTGGGGTGTCTGAAGACAGCAACAGTATATTTACATATAATAAATAAATCTTAAAAAAAAAAAAAAAAAAAAAAGAATGGTTGCAAGCTGGGAGAGGCCATCCCAGAATCCTGCCTCCTCCATTCAGGCCTCTTGCTCTAATATAATCCCTGCCCACTGTCTGTCTCAGCATGTACTAGGCTCTGCCAGCCCCGAGACTGCAGTGTATCCTCCTGTCTCTACAGGTCTGTCTGCCTGGAATGTCCCATCTTCCCATGATGCACTTAACTGTCTTATGCTCTGCAGAATTCAGCTCTGCAGCCCTTTCTAGAAGTCCCCTTCATCATGTTAGGGAAACTTCTTGTTCTCCCTTACATGTTTTTTGTTTGTTTTTGTTTTTGAGACAGGGTCTCATGTAGCCCTGAAACTATCTAAGGCAGGCTTTAAACTCCTGATCTTCCTGCTTCCGTCTCCCAGGTACAGGGATTTTAAGTATCCACCCGCAAGCCTGGTTTATCTTCAAGATTTTTGTTTTGAAATTTTTATTTATTTTATATATGTGAGTACACTGTTGCTGTCTTCAGACACACCAGAAGAGGGCATCAGAGCCCATGACAGACAGTTGTGAGCCACCATGTGGTTGCTGGGAGTTGAACGCAGGACCTTTGGAAGAGCAGTCTGATCTTAACTACTGAGCCATCTCTCCAGCCCCTGGTTTATTTTTTTTAAGCAAGGGTTCACTCTATAGCCCAACCTTGGCCATAAGCTCATGGCAATCTTCCTGCCTCAGTCTCTGGAATACTGGGATTACAGGCCTATGCCACTATGGTAGTCCCCAGCTGGCAGGTTACAGGAAGTGCCTGCTGGATGACTAACAGAGGGAAACAGAAAGAAAGAGAGCCTAAGAGCCCAAACTGAACTTTAGCGCTTTCACACACACACTTGGTATGCATGGTAACAAAGTTTGTTTTCATGCAAGGGTTTGAGAAAGAGACCTGACCGGCTGGTCTGGGCACCAGACACTATCTGTGGAGATCTCTAGCCCTGCTGGGTGGGAGCGTTCTAGTGAAGGGGAAAGGGCACAAACAGGGAGGGGGAAGTGTAACCACCACCACTGTTGCTCCGAGGTGGCTGAGGGCAGGCTAGTGAACTAGGTGCCGGAGAGCTCTGGGAGAGCATTCTCTTCCTAGACAGTGTTACAGCTCTTATATGACAGATGCTCACACACCTTTATCCTCTGGATAGGATCTTACATATAGTTTTGGGGTGGGATTGGAGTCTGACAGCAGGTGCTTCCTATTGGCTTGGCCTGAGATGTTAGGGATGCCTCATGTACATATGGAGGGGATGGGGGACACTACTTCTACATAACTTATGGTCTCAACTCTCTCTATAGGAGGCTGTGGCTACATGACAGGGGAGTGGTGTCGGGAGCAGGTAAAGTTCCTACCATCCCTTTTGGGTCCCCAAGGCTCCCAACCCACCTCAACCTTACAAGGCTTCCTCTCATGGTCCACCGCTCCACACTGACCCACAGATCAACAGTGAGTAGGTGTCCTGTCCTGATTTTGCCCAGAGAAACACAAAATGATGATTATATAACAGGCTGCCCATGCCCCAGGTTGTTGAGACTGAAGGCCAGCTAATCCAAGAGGGACTCCATGGCCACCTGACTACCAGATGATACAAGGGGCGTGTCGATTCTCAGCTTGGCCCCAAATAGAAGCTGGGGTGGAGAGAAACTCTGAGCGTGTTCTCTAAATAACTTCATGCCTGCCATCTGCTGCCAAGCTGTCAGGAAGGAAAGCAGCCCCAACTGGATTCCTTCAGGAGCCACTGAGCTGAGGGAGTAACAGGGTTTTTATCTGCAGGGCAGTGCCCATTGCACTCTCTGCAGCCAGAATGGGCTGAGGCTCTCCTACATAGGCTTACTGAGGGGGTTTCCGCTCCCCTCTCTCCACATTGAAGGTCCTTGACAGAAGGGAGGTCCATGTCCTTTTCTCTAGCCTGCAGCCAACCTGGTCTGGCTTCCTAGTCAGAAAGTGGGACTAGAAACCAGCTCACACTTAAGGTCTACTTGGGTGCAATGAAACCCAAGATCTAGATGAGACCAAAAAGGTGATGGAGCACTTGGCCATATTTGTGTCCTCTGAGCTTTCTGCAATGTAGCCAATGCCAGATGAAATGCCAGATAGAATAGGGCTACAATCCCACTGAATGTCATATTAAATCTTCTCTCTCTCTCTCTTTCTCTGTCTCTCCACCCTCCCCCCATATTTTGGTTTATTGAGACAGGGTTTCTCTTTGTAGCCCTGGCTGTTCTGGTCCCACTCTGTAGACCAGGCTGGCCTTGAAAGCAGAGTTCTACCTGCCTCTGCCTCCCAGGGCTGGGATAAAAGGCATGCTCCACCACAGATCAGCTATATTAAACTTTCTTTAGCTCATGAAAGCAGTTAATAGAGCTCAGTGGGTAAATCACTTGGCATGCAAGCACGAGGAACTGAGGCGAAATCTCCAAAGACCAGACACAGTAACAGCACGCTTCTGCAATGCCAGGACTCCTACGGAGACGTGGGAGAATCTCTAAGAGATTGAGGGCCAGCTAGGCTGGTGTACACAGTGGTGAATAAGAAACCTTGCCTCAAACAGAATGGAAGGTGCGGCCCAGCATCAGAGCAGTTGACTTCTGTGTGTGTGCTGTAGTGTATAGTCCCTCCCGCCCTCCACCTCCCAACACAGGAGAGCAATAAACATGCTGAGGATATAGCTCACTTGCCTAGCATGTGATGGGTTTGATCCCCAGCACCGTAAAACAAAAACTAAACAGCAGGCTTCTCTCATCTCCACGTGAAGCTAACTTTGAGTCACTCTTTCTCCTTTCTATTACTGACAACTGTGTAAACATCCCACATACTTTTCTTTTCCTCTCGGAGCTGAGGACCGAACCCAGGGCCTTGCGATTGCTAGGCAAGCGCTTTACCACTGAGCTAAATCCCCAACCCCACATGCTAACTTTTTTAAATTGCTTTTTTTGAACATTTTACTTATCATTTTTATGTATATAGGTATTTTGCTTTGCATGTATATCTGTGCTTCACATGCATGCAGTGCTGTGGCGGCCAGAAGAGGGCGTCAGACTCAGCTGGGACTGGAGATACAGTTCTGAGCTGCCGCTTGATGCTAGGGATTGGTCCTCTAGAAGAGCAGCCAGGTGCCTTTAACTGCTGAACCATCTCTCTAGCTCACCACACAAATCCTTTTAAGTGGAGGAAATCTACTGCCCATGAACCCAACTCTCTAGGAGCAAATCAGGAAGAAAATTTCATTTTATATTTGCAACATTATCTCCTGTCTGTAGTGCCCAATGACCTTCACTTAAGCCATCAAAACATAGAAATTTTTTTAAATTTCATTTTATGTGTATAGGTATTTTATTTGTATGTATGTGCATGTGTGTCTGGTGCCCAAGGAGGAGGTCACAAGAAGGCATCAGATCCCCTGGGGCTTTAGTTACACATGGTTGTGTGCTGCTATGTGAGTGTTGAGAACTGAACACAGGTCCTGCACAAGAGCAGCTACTGCTCTTAACCACTGAGCCATCTCTCTAGTCCTACCATAGCAATATCAGAGAGAAAGAGGGAGGGAATTAGGAAGGGAGGTGGAGAGAAAGGGAAGAGGGAGAGAGAGATAATAATAGGTTTAGTGGTGGTGGTGGTGGTGGTTTTGGTTTTCTGAGACAGGGTTTCTCTGTGTAACTGCCTTAGCTGTCCTGGAACTCACTCTGTAGACCAGGCTGGCCTTGAACTCAAAAACCCACCTGCCTCTGCCTCCCCGGTGCTGGGATAAAAGGCATGCACCACCATACCCATCAAGATAGTAATAATTTTAAAAGAACTCCCTAGGAAATTCTGTACATGGTAAAGATAGAGCACCTTTACATAGGTAAAACCATTGGTGGCTGGAGAGATGGCTCAGTTGATCAATTGGTGAAGTGCTTGCCATGCAGGCAGGAGGACTGTTTGATCCCTGGAACTCACTTAAAAATCCAAGTGTGGTGGTGCTTTCAATCTAGGTGGACATAGCTCACTGGCCAGGCAGCTAGCCTAATTGGTGAGCTTCAGGTCAGTGAAAGATGTTGACTTAAGAAACAAGGTGGACTAGCCGGGCAGTGGTTGGTGCATGCCTTTAATCCCAGCACTCGGGAGGCAGAGGCAGGTGGATTTCTGAGTTCAAGGCTAGACTGGTCTACAGAGTGAGTTTCAGGACAGCCAAGGCTACACAGAGAAACCCTGTCTCGAAAAAACAAAAAACAAAAAAAAAGGAAAAAAAAAAAAAAAGAAACAAGGTAGACCCAGAACTTGGAAGGTAGAGGTTAGCAAATCTCTAGCTAGCAAAACTCTAGTGAGTTTAAGGCCAGCCTAGTCTACATAGTGAGTCCCAGGACAGCCAGAGCTACATAGGAAGGAGACCCTGTCTCAAAAAAACCAAACCAAACCAAATAACCAAACAAAAACCCAAATGAACAGCTCCTGAGAGTGACATCAGAGGCTGTCCTCTGTGGCCTGTGCATATATACATGTACACAGGAACACATACATGTGTGCACACACACACAAACCCAGTTGCTTGCTCCTTCATCTTACTTCAGTTTGTCTGTTACCACTGTTCTCTCCCCCTATTATAAGACTAAGGAATCAACACCAGGCTTCCAAGATGGTTTGTTTCGTTTTATTTTTCCCAATATCTTAAAAAATTGTTTTAACTCGAGTCTTTTAGTCACAATCATGAATAACTGAAAGTGATCTCCTCTGTGGTCTGTTCAATGTCTTTTTTTTTTTGTTCCCAGTGTTTACTATCCTCTAGATTATAGGGACTTCAACTCAGTTTAGATGTGGTAAATTGTGAGGAAGCTCTCCTAATCTAGACAGTACACTTTAAATAAAATCACTACATTCCCTTATTGTCCCGCGCTACGGTCTCGCCAGCAAGAACGACGCGGCACACATAGGATCCTTCTGCAGGAACAGCTTTAATGCATCTTGAGAGGGAGAGCATAAGCTGGCCACGAGTGGAGACTCAGAACAATAGAATACCTGCCCTTTATATGGGTCACAGCGCTTGCCTGGGACATGGAGCTTCCCCATTGGCTCCCGCACACCAGGCCAGATGCCGCCACGAGAGAGGCTGAGACTCTGAGGTGGAAAATTACCTGGTGCATGCGCACTAGCCTGTTTACAACTTGTCCTCGGCCGAATGTAGGCGCTATCTTGTAATGGCGGATGTGGGTGCTCAAGCGGCTCCCAACACCTTATCATGTTTGCTTCTCAATATGGATAAAATAATATGGATTTACAGTCAGAAAAAAGTAACCAAGACCAGGGAGAACCTAAGGCAGAGCAACTGATCTCCATCCTTATCGCTCAAGCTGCTCTCTGAGATGGGCAGGAGTCCTACTCCTTCTGCACAAATGAAGGCTACATATTCAGACCTTCTTAAAAAACAAAGAAGTTTGGCGCTGACTCTCCATTTTTGTTAATGACGGGAATAGTCTTGGACATAAAGAGCTTTTTAGGGAATTACAATGTTTTAAGCACCTAACCCCACCTGTATTTGTGAGCACAGCAGTGGCATCTTACTGCACACACAAGGGGTATCACGTGTGGAGTCCAAGATTTGTGCCGAGCAAGCTAAGCAACTGAGATTAAAGATGACCTGAAACAAGCTTGCCCTTTCCTCCTCTCTGCACACCCCAGTGCAGCAGAGCCACAGGAGAGGAGCAAAACCCCACCCAAAGAGCTGCTGCTCTCCTCCAGACACACAGGTCTCTAAGCTAGGACGCTCCCCTTTGGAAGTCCCATTCCATATAAGGAGCCCTGGGAGTGACTCTTAATGTGGACAGTCTGGTCACTTGTCACTACTTTTGACAAAGTATCACTAAATTAAAAGGATTGCTAACGTTAGCATCAGACTAGTGTGGGACCACAGAGCCTGCACAACAGGCCACAGACTGCAGTGGGCCATGGCAGTAATGGCGGGTTGCATGATTGGTAAAGAAGATGGCGGATTCAGAACTTGGAGTCAGCACACTCACCTGCAGCCGTGTGCTAAGCAGAAGGCTGTGGGGCTCACTCACAGGCTAGATACTCTGAAGGATCGTCCTGCCCATCAATCACCCTCATACGTACAACATTAAATCCTCACATTTTCAGAGCACACAAGCCACAAGACACATTCAAATGAAACAGCTGCCCAACACAGAGCCAAACGTTGGAGTTTGTTTTATTGCATGACGTTTGCATAAGAAAAAGTAGTCTTGAAAACCGTAAGGCATCATGCAATCACTGATAAGTGGATTTGAACTGTACACAAGATAGGCAGACAATCTAAAATTGAAAAACTATTTCCAAAAAGTACATAAAAGTTTCACATGATGAGCTTTTAAATATGGTTTATATTTGTAGTTTCACATCGTTAAAAAGTGCTTCAAATGTACCGATGGGAAGCTGATCTTATAAACGGTGATGGGTTGATATGGGTTAGAAACTGTAAAAACTATCTGGGTGGAATTAGAGAGCTAACATTGTGATATTCAAACTTGAATCAGTTTGCAATTCCCACTCAGGTAGATATATTAATAATCTAAAAACACCTATTCTGAAACCAACAAAAGTCTATTGAATTCAAGTTATGCATGTTGGGGGATGGCTCTCTGAGGGCTGGAGTGTGTGGGCCAGCCGCTGCTAATCGATGTACTGCGCCATCCAGCGGAAGCCTTCTCCATAACCCTGCCTTTTGAGCACACTGCACATGAACACTTCCAGAGGCCGGGCGTTCAGCTCCTTCAGTGACACACTGCCCTGGAAGAGAAGAGAGCTGTTATGTAGAGGCCTCATGGAGTAAAAGTTCTACTCCCAGCAGACTGCAGATTCTCCTTCAGAACAAAGGGTGTCAGTGGTAAAGCATGGCTGCTTGGCATCCCTTAACATGAAGTCTTTACTATGACAATGTGGTCAATGAGTGGGAAAGACGTGAGCTTAGGAGGCGCAAAGGAATCAAAACAATCTGACTTGACTCTCCAGGCCCAGGTGCTGGGGCACGCCTATATTTCTTGCACTGGGGAGCCTGAGGTGGAAGATCTCAAGCTCCAGGCTAGCCTAGGCTTGAAAGTAAGACCCTGTCTTAAAAATCCAAAAGGAAAAAATCCAAAATTTCCTTCCTGGTATTAAAGAGAACATACTGCCAGGCGGTGGCATACCCATGTAATCCCATCACTCTAGGGATCAAAGTTCAAGGCCAGCCTTAACTATAAAGAGATCATTGCCTAAAACTGGTGTGGAGCAGGTTTATTACAAGGAAGGCAGCGGGCTAAGATGTCCATGGAAGTAGAGTGCCTCCCTAGCATGGACAGAAGTCCTGCCTAGAGTTAAGTCCCTTCCTCTGCTGCAGCTTTCCTTTGCCCTGAAAGAGCATGTATGCACTATGGAGGTTCTGTTTATAAACTACAATGTTTGCTCCATGGTTTATCTGGAAATATTTCCTTCCATTTGTTTTGCTGAGACCCACTATGTAGCACCCAGGGTAGCCTTAAACTTGTGAACTTCCTTCTCCGGGTCCCAAGTATTAGAATTACAGACATGCACCACCATGTCCTGTGGCTTTCTGGAACTTTTCAGTATGAATATCCCCACCCCTGGCTGGGGATAGAGAGATGGCCCAGTGCTTAAGAGCAAGTGCTGTTGCTCTTCTAGAGGACTTAGGTTCGATTCTCAGCACCCACGTGGCAGCTCACAACAGTCTGTAACTCCAGCTCCAGGAGATGCTCTCTTCTGGCCTCCTTGTGCACAAGACATGTATACAGTACACAGACATGCATGTAGGCAAAACACCCATAAACAAAGTCAAAATTTAAAAGGGAGGAGTACTGGAGACATGCACATTGGTTAAGAGCACTTGTTCTTGCAGAGGTGCTGGGTTCAACTCCCAGCACCCACATGGTGCTAGTACAGAATTAAATAGGTCAAAGATGGGCACACTGGTGTACGTACGTCTATGATCTCAGCCTTTGTGAGGTAAAAGCAGGAGAGTCAAGAGAGTTTAAGGCCAGCCAGGGATATATCATGAGCCTGTTTAAAACCAAAAAGCCCAAACAAATCACTTTTTAAAGTTTATCTTTCTTAGCTGGGCATGGAGGCCCATATTTTTAATCCTAGTACTTGGGTGGCAGATCTCTGTGAGTTTGAGTTCAGTATGCTCTACACAGTGAGTTTCAGGACACCTAGAGCTACATGGTGAGACCTTGCTTCAAAAAACAAAACAAATAAAATAAAAACAAAAGGTTTTACCTTCCCTGTTGTCTGACCATATAAACCAAACATCTCTCGTAACCTCTCTTCACTGACGGCTTCAGGTCTGTCGATCTTGTTTCCAAGAATCAGGATAGGCACATTGGCAATAGTTTCATCTGTCATTAGTGACTGAAACAAATCAAATAACAGGAAAGACAAGTTGATTTAAAGCTATCTAAAAAGCTTATTTTGAAAAGACAGCCAAGGACTTAGTCTTCACTGTACCGTGACACTCCGACCTACTTAATCATACTCCCCTCGAGTCTTAAGTGAGCATTAAAAACCATATGCTAGATTCTCTTATCTCTCCAAAGTTCTCTGAAGATGCTCACTATGCAAATCACTAAGGGAGGATGGACACCTTGGAGGTGGGACAATCCAGTTTCACTTCTGGTTCTTCGACTAGGTTCCAGTCTTGGGCAATTAGCTTCTCAGAAGCTGGAGGAGCAGCAGCAACTCTTTAGATACTGGCCTGAGTGCTGAGGGAAGCAATACTGTGTGTAGAGAGGACTGCACACAGGAGGGAGGCGGCAGCTAACAGACCCTGTCCCAGAATCGCAGAGCGTCCCTGAATAAAGGAAGGGTCGGGCTGACCTTGGTCAGATCAGGGCTTTCCTTACTCTGTGGTCCCATTTTAGCTGGAAACTGCTGAGCCTCTTACAAAATATCTAACCTAGAGGGATGCAGAGGGAGTGAACACGTGCCTACTTCCTTCTGGAAATGGTCACAAAGATGGCTGAAGGGATGGAATCCTGCGATGGCATCAGGACTGAACAGGCATGCACACACACGCAGGGCCCTCTCTGGAGAGGGTGAGCTTGGTCTTCTGGCGCCCCCGCTAGCCCCTCACTAGCCTAGCCGCAGCCACTGCACTCCACTTCCCTGCACTCTAACCAGCACCAGCTCAAACCATTCCTAAGCCCTGACAGCCAGGCGCTGCCTCAGACACTGCTGAGAGCTGCTCTCTGACAGCTCCGCCTGCAACTATTCCTTCAGGCTGCCCAGAGGGAGTTCACTGGGTTTAGTTTTAATTATGCAACTTACATCAAGTTCTTCTTTTGATTCTAACAGCCTTTCATGGTCTGCACAATCCACAAGAAATACAATGCCATTGATAGCAGGAAGGTAGTTTTTCCATACTCTTCGGGCTAACAAAAACAATCAGGAGTTAGGATTTATGTGTTGGTCAGACCTAGTGGATGGCTTGATGGAAGAGCCCAACAAGGCCTCAAGGGTACTGAGATGTCCCTTTGGCTGCTATTTTACTGTACAGCCAACTGCCTCTTTTGCCAAAGACTTTGGTACCAAATCTTCCCCAGAATACCAAAACAAATTTGAGACTTTCTTTGATTTTGGGCAATGAAATCCTTTACTGCCCCAATTAAGAAATAAAATTAGGAGCAGGAGGAATGGCTGGGTGTTTAAGAGTGCTTCCTGTTCCCCAGACGACCCTAGGTTGGTTCCCAAAACCCACATCAGGTGGCTCCAGTTGCAGGGGAGGGGATCCAACACCCTCTTCTGCTTCCACAGGTGCCTGCACACACATGATGCACACACATGGTGTACACTCAGACATAGTGATTCTCATAGAAAACCACTATGAACTCTCATCAACCAATTTAAGCAGTAAAAACCAAGTGCAAGTATTTGTGTGTGGGTGTGGGTGTGTGTGCGCACACGCACAAGTGTGCTAGTGCATTATTAATTTTTTGACATTTCTCGTTTCTGAGGTTTTAGTGATAAATATGAAATCAACAACAGACTGATGTTAGTGCCAAGTGTTGGCTTGGCAAGTTACAAACTGCTGTATTCAAAAAAAGAAAACAAATTTAATTAATGAAAATATTCCAAAATAGTGCTACCAGCTAGGGACCAAATGTTCAATATATAACCTTGTAAGAACATTTCCTATTCAACTTAAAGATCATTTAGATGGGTGCTGAAGCCATGGCTTGGTGGTTAAGTTGGATGCTCCTCCAGAGGACCAAAGTTCTGTTTCCAGCACCCACAAGATTTTCACAATCATCTGTAACTCTAGTCCCTGGGAATCTGATGCCCTCTTCCAACCCTGAGGGCACCAGGCACATATGTGGTACACAGACAAGCATTTGTGCAAAATACTCATATAAGTAAATATAAACAAAAAGCATTTTTCTTTCAGTTTTTGAGAAACATTTCTCCCATCTTCAAGCTTACCTTGTTTCTGATGACAAATGTGCTGCTTCTCTCTGTTTTACATTTATTATTTATTTTGTATATGGGGGGGCAGTGAAACCACAGTACATATGCGAAAGTCAGAAAACAAATTTGGGGAGTCTGTTCTTTCCTATACTATGAGGATCTTAAGAAACCAAACTCTGGTCATCAACTTGGCAGCAAGCCACCACATCTGCTGAGCCACCTTGGGGCCTGATGTGCTGTTCTTTTTTCTCATCTGCGTTCTCTGCGGGCTCCATGTCTTTCTGCTTTTCTCCTCTCAGAGGTGTTCTTCTCTCAATTAATGGCCTGAGCACTTTCATTTCTGGGCTTTAGTGTTTGCATTGTACTGTGCTTGGTGCTCACCGAGCTCTTTGCACCTGAGATTTATTGTACTTTATATGCATAAGTGTTTGCGTGCATATATATGTCTATGCAGCACATATGTGCCTGGCAGCCAAGAAGAACAAAAGGAATTGGATTCCCTGGAACTAGAGCTATGGGTGGGTGGCTGTGAATCACCATGTGGTTGCTAGGACTTGAACTTAGGTCCTCTGCAAGAGTGACAAGTGTTCTCAACCACTGAGCCATCTCTCCAGCCCTAAGTTTCCATTTTCATTAGACTGGAAAAACTGGGATCTGATATTTCACTTACTGCTTTCTATCCCTTTCCTGAGGAATTCCTGGTACACATGCATTATACTCCAGCTTTTTAAAAGCTTTTATTTTATGTGTATGAGTTTTGCCGGTATTATGTGTCTGACCACATGCATGCAGTGCCTACAGAGGCCAGCAGAGGGCATCAGATGCTCTGGGACTGGAGTTACAGACAGTTGTGAGGCATCATGTAAGTGCTGGGAATTAAAGCTGAATTAAAGCCAGTGCTCTTAACCACCTCTCCAACCCATTCATCAGGTTCTTAAACTGTGGGTCAAGAAAAATTTGATAACAGTAAAAGGTTTTTGAATGTTTAAGAACAAAAATGAACTAAAAAACGGGAGTGTCTTGGTTCTGGCATGTTTCTGGCACTGCTGGCTCATGTGCATCTTGCAGCACTTGGCTTCCCTGCAGCCTTGGTGCTTACCACATGAACATGCACTGGGCAAATCACACCACAGAGCTCCAAACAACACTGCTTCAAATGCCTTGGCTCGGATTCCAGACTACCATGTGAGGAATTGCCGTGCAGGGGTCTTAGCTGTGCAGACACTTTTCTGCTCTTCTGGAAACATAATTGGGGCTGGAGAGGTGGCTCAATGGTTAAGAGCACTGGTTGCTCTTCCAGAGGACCCAGGTTCAATTCCCAGCACCCACAGGGCAGCTCAAAACTGTCTGCAATTCCAGTTCCAGGGGATCACATAGACATACATGCAGCCAAAACACCAATGCACATGAAATAAATTTATAAAAAAAAGAAACATATGGTTTAATTTCAGAAAGCAAAGACTTTCAATATCTCCCTACCACCATTCCTCAGTATTAAATTAATATAGCTTTGGATTGAATTGTTTTTGAATGACTTATTTTAAAAACTGCTGCTTAAGTTGCTGATTTCAGTTGCATAAAAAAAGGGTAAAAATCATTAAATCAAACATTTGTACACATAAAAATAAATAAATTTTTAAAGAGAGAGAGAGAGAAAGAGAGAGAGAGCACCAGGTGTGGCAGTGTATACTTTTAACCCTCCGGAGGCAGAGGCAGGTGGGTCTGAGTTCGAGGCCAGCCTGCTCTACAGAGTGAGTTCCAGGACAGCCAAGGCTACACAGAGAAACCCTGTCTCAGAAAAAAAAGGGAGTTGAAAAATGTTAAAGATTCTGTCTCACAGTAAAAATATTCAACTAGGATTTAACTCTTTATGTAAAAATAAGCAAGTATAGCCATCTCATTAGCATGCAAATTTGCCTTAATCTTTAATGAGTGGTAAAAATTTATATATATATATATATATATAAGAATTTTACAAATAATTCTTTATGATTTATTATTTAAAAATTAAGTAATTAAAGTCTGAAAAATCATGAAGGTAATTTTTTTTTGATGCAGGGTTTTGGAACAGAGGACAGACACCCTTGGCTGTCCTGGAACTAGCTCTATAGACCAGGCTGGCTTCTGCCTCCTGAGTGCTGGAATTAAAGGTGGCCACCATCATCACAGGCTCAATTTTTATTCTTAAAAAAAAATTATTATTTTTATTTTATGTGTATACATGTATTACCTGAGTGTATGTATGTGTACTGTGTATGCCTGGTTCCTGTGGAAGCCAGAAGACATCAGATCCCCTGGAACTGGAGCTAAGGACAGTTGTCAGTAGCCACATGGGTGCTAGGAACCAAACCTGGGCCCTCTGCAAGAGAGCAAGTGCTCCTAACTCTCCAGTGTTGAGAAAACAACTTTTAGACTACTCTGATGAGAAATAACTCATGACTTGAGCTTTATGGCCTAGCTGGAAAACACTGTAGACATGAATTTTCAAGCAAACTCCATTAGATTCTAAGTTTTATTTTATTTATCTATATTAGTATTATTACTAATGATGTGCTGTGAGTACAAGTGTGTGCGTGCAGAGCAAGCTTGTGGAGTTTTGAGGATAGCCTGTAGAGTCTGTTCTCTCCTTTCTCGGTGAATGCTGGGATTGAACTTAGGTTTTCGGGTTTGCAAGGGAAGCACTCTGACCCACCAAGCCATCTTCCCAGCTCTAGCTTCTAATTCTCTAATCTTTACACCCCAGAGATTAACAGACGTGTGTCAAATGCGCTTTCACTAGCCAACGCCACTGAAAGTCTTTTTCAAACATACATCCACATCAGGTTTTAAAAATTATCTCACTATTTTTATTTTATGGAGCTGGGAATGAAGCCCAAGTGAGGTGGTATGCCCTTCCACACAGCATCACCACTGTGGGCTGGCACCCCATGCTAACACCAGGCTCTGCACCATTCCTTAACACCAGGCTTTAGGAGTGGGCCTGTAGGTCTGGGGCATTCGCTACCTGTGCTGTACCATGTGACCCACATGCTAAGAGTTACTGGGGTATAAAATAAATGGATAGGAAGTCCACAGAAGTTTCAGCTCAGGGTTCAGAACAGTCTTCCCACACTTGCTACAGAAATGTACACAGACGCACTAAGTCCATCAGGACAGCTGGAGCACTCTTAGCTAGGGAGGCTTCTCCAGGGAGGAGTCACACCTCACAGATGGGATTCATGAGTAGAAGTAGAGGGGAGAACAAGAGGTCAGCTCTGACAGGAGAAAGAGAATGGAAAGAGAGAAAGGACCAGAGAATTCGGGATTATGACAGCTCTGCGTGTTATAAGAAACAGGTTCATGGGGTTCAAGAAATGGTTCAGTGGTTAAGAGCACTTGCTGCTCTTCTGAAGGTTCTGAGTTCAATTCCCAGCACCCACATAACAATTCACAACTGTCTAATGCTGTGTACTGGAGTGCAGATATACTTGCAGACAAAGTACTCACACACATAAAATACATAAATAAATAAAACAGGTTAGTTACTGGAGCTTTGGGGGGGCACAGTATCATGTGTTCATGATATGATGTTGACAACAGGTGAGGAAGCCTGAAGCAAAGAGAAATTTGAAGCTAAATCTTCCTCGTACCTCACCCATAAGCAGTTCAGTGACTTCATCGAGTCAGAAGTTCCAAGTGTCCAGTGACGGACAACCTTAACCTTACTCTGCCTTACTTGAAGAACACACAGTTCCAAGCTCTGAACCACAGTGGCCACACCTAGTAAGTTAAGATAAAACAGAGACAAAGAGAAATAGACTCTTACCTTGCACGTGCCCACCCAGATCAAAAGTTGTAAACGTCATGCCAGCAATAGTAAGCTCTTCTGAAGCTAAATAAAAACAAGATTATTTTTACAACATAATCAGAAATCTGCCAGGCACATGGGCTCATGCCTGTAATCCCAACACTTTAAAGTCAGGAAAAGCAGAAGTTTAAGAACAGCCTTGGCTACACAGCAAGTTCAAAGCTAGCCTGGACTACAAAGACCTGTTAGTTATCTTCCATTTATCTCCTCAGTTGAGTACATGTTTTCCTTTAAATCCTTGGTCACTGATCTTAAATTGAAAGAAAGGAAGGAAGGAAGGAAGGAAGGAAGGAAGGAAGAAGAGTCAGCAAGATAGTTCACCAGATAAAGGCACTTGCTACCAAGCCCAGTGATCTAGATTTGATTCCCAGAACCCCCAAGGCAGATGAAAGAACTGACACCCACAACTGTTTGGGGCCTCCATCTGCAGTGTGGCATGTGCCCTGCCTCTGACTAAATCAGTATAATAAAAGAAATAAAGAAGAGTCTTTCAATCTTAACTTTTTGCGATGGGTCTTATGCAACCCAGGATGGTCTTGAACTTGCTGTGAAGAAGATTATAGGCATGGTCCAGCATGCTCGGTTTATGCAGGCTAGACAATATTCTACCAACTGAGCCACATCCACAGCCCACCACAGCTGTCTCAATGTCCCTATCAATCAATCTTACCATCCTTGTCACTTCTGAGTCTGTTCCTTCTGATTATGGGTCTCACTTACCTACTTTTTGCATGTCTTACTAATTTTACATTGTAAAAAGATAATATATACTAAATTTTACTGTAGTGGAATTGTTCTTTCCTCAGATGTGGTTCTTTGGGGAAATCTACTCCATGAAAGCACAAACAAGTATTTCCCAGCCAACTTCAGGAGTGATTTCCTCCCATTCTCTTTCCTCCAGTACTGTGGCTGCAAGCTCTAGCCTCCCAACTCTGGTCTCTGTTTCCTCAGCTGACTGGACTGTCTGGGTTTTTTTAATTCAAAACTACCTTCTGGCACAAAGCCAGAATATAGAAGAGTCTGTTTCATTCTCTTAGGAACTGTGTCCTGCACCAGCTGCTGCTTAGTACTTGAAAACAACTGTGCATGCATATGCCTGTCTAGTGGGTAGTGGGAAAGGCTTTCAGACCTTGTTATCTTCCCTCATGGCCCAGAGAGAAGTTTGCCATAATCACAACAAAAATTTGTATGTAAAACTACATGGTGCGAGAGCATTGATTTTGTTAAGAAACTCTAAGCTGTGTGTAGGTAGCACACACACACCTCCAGTAGACTGGAAAGCCAGGGAAGATGAAGGATGGTGAGTCTGAAGTTAACCTGGGCTAGACCCAGCAAGACCCTATCTCAAAAACTAAAGGAAGAATCATACGCAGTGTTTCAAGTAAATGAAATACTTAATAAGAGTCTGTACTCAAAGTCTCTACAACAAGGACAGAGCAATGCTTGGCTCTGCTGCCTACCTAGTCACATTGTTACATCCCGTACACACTCTACTCTATAAAAGAATTGCCGATTGAATTCATTAAGGAGACTGTCAACGTCCCACACTATCTCCTCTCCCTTCCCCATCAGCACCCCACCTAGACCTCACCCCTAGAAGCAGCTCAAGTCTATCACCACAGACTATTCTGGCTTATTCTAAAATGTTCACATAATGGTATCATATGGCAGGAGACTTCTTATTGATCACTTCTCTCATGGAATGTGTCATGACTGAGGTCTATCTCATTTCTACATTTTGAGACAGTTTTTGTATGCTGGCTCAAACGTATGACTTGCAGCCTCTGCCTCCCAAGCGCTAGCCCACAGATGTGCACGCCTGGCTTTCGTTTCTTTCCTGCAGATCCTGCTACTTTTCTTCTCTTTTCTGTACAGGCTTTTGGTAAATACATATTCTCACTTTTCCACATAAACACCTAATAGTTGAAAAGACAGATGGTTTTCTACATATGCTTTAAATGTAAGTTGGAATGTGTGTGAGACACAAGACAGCTGAGACAGCACCTGCTCTGTGCTCTGCAGGTTTCTGTGCCTAGATCCAGGTATGACATACAACAGGTGCTGAAGAAATAGTCATGGAAAACCAAAAAGAAAAGAAAAGAAAAGAAAAGAAAAGAAAAGAAAAGAAAAGAAAAAAAGAAATAAAAAAGCTGGGTGTGGTGGCACACGCCTTTAAACCTAGCACTCAGGAGGCAGAAGCAGGTGGATTTTTGAGTTTAAGGCCAGCCTGGTCTACAGACTGATTTCCAGGACAGCCAAGGCTACAGAGAGAAACCCTGTCAAAAGAAAGAAAGAAAGAAAGGAAGGAAGGAAGGAGGGAGGGAGGGAGGGGAGGGAGGGAGGGAGGGAGGGGAGGGAGGGAGGGAGGGAGGGAGGGAGGGAAGGAAGGAAGGAAGGAAGGAAGGAAGGTCTTCATGTGATAAGTGAAGGGATCAATACCAGCAGGCAAAGAGAAGTGAAACCACTCAATAATCTCTTCTAATTCTGCCATGCTCCCCCTCCCCTTTTAAAAAAAGAATCAAGTTCTCTTAAAATGTTATTTATTTTTATTTTATGTACATATTAGTACAGGTTTGTGCGTGCCACAGGCACATGTGTAGGCCAGAAGGCAACTCGTTTTCATTTCTATGTTTTGAGATAGGATGTCACTATGGAGCCCTGGCTAACACAGAATTTACTATGAAGACCAAGGTGGCCTTGAACTCACACATCCACCTGCCTCTTTTTCCAACTGCTGGGGTTAAAGGTGTGCACCACCATGCACATTCTTCAGTTAACTTGTTTTTAAACTGTTATCTGCCTGGTTTATAATCGTTTCACTGTAACAATTACATATAAAAATTAACCTTCTGTTTCTTTCTGCTGCTGGCTCTGTAGTTTCTTATTCTGTAGCATCGGCTGGGCTCATGGTATAGCTAAGTGCAGGAATAAAGAGGTCTAAGCATTGCTTCTAGATCTTAATTTGTGCTCTGGGAACCAGGTCAATTACTATTTACCCAGTTATTTTAGGAACAGGATAAATAGTCTCATACCTTAGCCATCAAAAATCTCAAATCAAAAAAGCTTTCAGGTAGAACCATGAGTCAGCATTACTCCCAGGGGAGAACCACTTACTGGGATGTAGCGTTGGGACGTGCTGGCCAAGCCTGTCGTCTTTCAGCATGTGTAGCAGCGTTGTTTTCCCGGCATTATCCAATCCAAGGAATACTAGTTTACCAGTTTTTTTATACAGTCCTGCAGAATAAGAGCTATGATCAGTCAGAGTGATGTCAAACATACAACATTAAAATAACTTTATATTTGACATGACTTAAAAGTTATACGTAGTTATTGTTAAGATACTTGAATACAACTTGAGAATTCTAGAACTCCTGTGCATGTGCACTGTCCTTCCCCTAAGTGCCCCTCTTTAATGTCTATGCTTAAATCTATATTAAAACCCTAATAAACCCAACTTACCACATCTGCAGTCTCAACAGTTGAGAGATAAGGGCAGCAGAATCAGAAAGTCAAGGCAATTCTTAGCTATATAGCAGGTTTAAGGTCAGCCTGGCCTACATGAGACCCTGTCTCAAAAAACAAAAGCCAGGTCAAGTATAGTAGTGCATGCCTTTAATCCCAGCTCTCGGGAGGCAGATCTCACCTGGTCTACATAGTTCCAGGGCAGCCAGGGCTATGTAGAGAGACCGTTTAAAAAAAAAGGGGGGGGGGGGGCCTCAGCAGTTAAGAACACTGGCTGCTCTTCCAGATGGACCCAGGTTCAATTCCCAGCACCTGCATGGCAGCTCACTACTGTCTGTAACTCCAGCTCCAGGGGATCCGACACTCATACAGACATGCATTCACACAAAACACCAATGCACATAAAATAATAAATAAATAAATTATAAAAAATACTCAATGTAAAAAACAAACAAAAACCAACAATAAACAATAATCAATTGTAACTCTGCCTCAATAAGCAAGTTTAGCATAAACAAGCTTGGTTTCCTAAGCTTATCTTGAAGCTTTCTGTTCTTGTTTCTTTTGTTTTGGCAGTGCTACCCCAGGTTAGGCCAGGCAAGTGCTTTCTATACTGAGCTGCACCCCTTTTTGCTTTTTATTGTAAGATAGGATCTCACCAAATTGCCCAATTTGGCTTTGAATCAATTCATTCTGTTGTTCAGTCTAACTTTTAATTTGAGATCCTCCTGCCTCAGTGTCCTGAGTAGTTGGAATGAGTAGTCTGTACCACCAAGTAAGGCCCAGCTCTTATTTTGAGATTTCTTTTTCTTTTATTTCATGCATATGACTGTCCTGTGTGCAGTGCAGTGTCTGAGGAGGCCACAAGAGGTATTGGGTCCCCTAAGACTGGAGTAACAGACAGATTCATGAGCTGCCATGTATGTCTGGGAGTTGAGGCCAGATCCTCTGGAAGGGCAGACAGCCAATACCTTTAACCACTGAGCCATCTCCTTAGCTCCTCGTTTTCAGTTTTAAGAGAACAATGGAAAGTCTACACATTATCCAAGCATGGTAACATGTATCTGTAATTCCAGCATTCACTGTTGAGATGGAGGCAGGGGGTCATGCCAGTTCCAGGCCAGCTTGGCTACAAAGCCATTCCTGTCATCTTATGTACTTAGAAGGCAGAGGCAGGAAGAACATGAGTTCCAAGCCAGCCTGAGCAATTAATTGAGACCCCATCACAAAACAAGTTTTAAAACAGGGCTGTGGATATAGTTCAGTGGTACTTGCCTTCCATATGACTTGTCTAGCATATGCAAGGCCTGGGTTGTATCCCCAGTGCAATCCAGACAGACAGACAAGTCAATCAATGTATCTGTGATCTGGGTCTCAAACTTACAGAGATCCATCTGCCTCTGCCTCCCCAGTACTGGAGCTAAAGGTATGCACCACTACCTCCTGACACTCAAAGTTATTTTTTATATGATTAATTTATTTCTATCCATGATAAATGTCGTCTTTCACTTTTCATATGGTCTAGTTTCTTAAAGAGATAATGTTGGTTATTGTGTGATGTCTTTCTAGTGTGGTGTATAGGCATTACCTTCGGTTGAGAAGGGCTTCACCTCTCCATACAGTAGACATGCTGACCAGGACCAAACTTAGTTCCTAATTGTTTGAGGTCCTAGATCACAGCCTCAGCCTCATGAGGGCTGGTGTACAGGTGTGCTCTCCCACACCTGGCCTAAGATTACGTGATTTCAAGGGGTGAGTCACTTGGATGTATTTTATAATCTCAAAGCTCACTTTCTTAACCACAGGCTTATATAAAGGTGCTCTCTACAAACAAGTGCATAAACAGGGTCAAATTTGATAGCTTCAAAGAACAAAGCTGAAGTTACCTAGAAACTGCAGCACACTGCTGAAACCACTGTAAATCCAGTCAAATATGAAGGACATATCCAGATCTTACAGGGTCTGAAAAACAAGGTTTAGTTAGACTTAACAGTCAGCATGGCCAACATACACAAAATACTGACAGATGTTAAATAAGTCTTCGTAATCTTCTAACATTACATAAATGTTAGAGACTATAATGCAGGGCTGGTGAGAGGGCTCAGCGCACAAAGACACTGATGGCCAAGCCTGATATGCTCAGTTCACATGGTACCCACATGGTAGGGAGAGAACCAACTGCCCTCTGACCTCTACACATACATTGTGGTGCACATAAACATATGCATGTGTGCACACATAAACAACAACAAATCCCTGTTACCCAGGCTGACAGAACCTCATTTATGCTTATGCACAAATCTCAAAATGCCGTTAAACTTCAAGCAGGGACCATTCTTTGTCCATGAAAGGAACAAAATGAATGACAACAACCAGGGATAGGAAAAAAAAATAAGAGCCATGTGTGATGGCCATCAACTCTAATCCCAGGACTCAGGACAGAGGTGGATCACTGCAATTAAGGCTGGACTGGTGAACACAGTAGTTGTAGGCCAGCCACAGCTATATGGTGAGATCCATCTCTTTAAAGAGAGAGAGAGAGAGAGAAGAAAATAAATAAATTAGGTTGCAGTATAAACTGGCATAAAAACTATGTGAGAGCCAAGCATGGTGGCCCATACTTGTAACTCTAGTCATTGGGAAGCTCAGGCAGGATGATTATGAATTCAAGGCCAACTTAAACTATAGGGTAAACTGTAAGATTGTGTCTAAAAAAAAAGAAAGAAAGAAAGAAAGAAAGAAAGAAAGAAAGAAAGAAAGAAAAATTGGGGGTTGGGGGTTGGTGCTGGAGAGATGGCTCCGTGGTTAAGGGCACTCCTGTTCTTCCAGAGACCCTGAATTCAGTTGCCAGTGCCATGTTGGGTGGTTAAAAACTACTCCAGCTCCAGGGTTTCCAATGATCTCTTCTGCCTCTGAGGACATTGGTACACCCCCCTCCCCCCACAAAATCCTTAAAGATTTAAAAAGACAAATTTTGGAAATAATCTGTGCTAAATATACAGAGATATGAACTATTCATCCAGTCTCTGTTGGAAGAGCTGGGGGTTGGGGAGAAAGAAAAAAAGATGGTGAGTTTCTGTTCCCGATTGCTAAGGTCGTAAAAAGCAGGAGGGTCAAGAATTTAAGGTCATTCTCAGCAGCATAGTTAGTTCAAGGCCAGCCTGGGCTACATATGACTCTGTTTCAATAACAACAAAAAATAACAATAACTAGTAAGGCCAAATGTGGTGGTACAAGCCTTTAATCCCAGGCAGGCACATCTCTTGAGTTAGTGGCCAGCCTAGTCTGTTTACTGAGTTCCAGACTAGCCAAAGCTCCATAATAATTAGAGTTTCCAAGCTAGACTTGGTGGAACAAGTCTGTAAGTCCAGTTACTCAGGAGGTTGAGGCAGTACGATCTCCAAATCCAAGTCTTGCCTGGACTACACTGTACGCTGAAAACCAAGAGTTTGGCATACTCAGCGAGACAATGACTCAAAAAGAAATAAAAAGCCTGGGATCCGATGTGATGGCAGTTAGACTGTAGAGGCAAGAAGAAGATGAGCTCAAGGCCAGACTCAGTTTTATAGCCTAGGTTTTCTGAGACCATCTCAAAATAAAACAAACAAACCCACCCCACTCTCTTATCTCCCACCCTACCCCTGCAAAAAAAAAATAAAAATAAAAAATATAAAAACCTATGTGCACGGGCTGGTGAGGTGGCTTGATGGATAAGACACCTGTGTCAAGCCTGATGGTCTGAGTTCAATTCCTGGAACCTGTCCTCTAACCTCTCTGAGGTCACCATGGCATCTGTGTACCTCTCCAGTAAATAAAATCTAAATTAAAAAAGAAACTTAGTGTAAAGAGCTTGTCTAACAAATGTCATATTTTTTGAGACAGGGCCTCTAATTTAAGCCAAGGAGGGCCTTGAACTTCCAGATGCCCAGCTTCCTTCTCCCCAGTGTAAGATGACTGGCATGTGCCTTCATACATAACTCCTCTTTGCATGGCAATCAGTTCTAGGTGATAAATTTAGGGTGTGTTATCTTTCTTAATTTTTCAACATTTAATCATTACCACATGTTAAACACACCTTTTAAGTCACAGTAGAAGACAGAATACAATTCAGTATTTATGCAACATAGCTTGGCAAACTAGTGGGGTAAAAGGAAATCTGGACAGAAAGTTTCTTGAGAGAAGATCAGAGACAAATGCACTTTCACAGGTCAACAAAGTTAACTTTCTAGATGTGAACAAATAACTCTGAACCTTGGGCCATGTCCCAGTGTTGGGAAGGCTATGCTCTTTATCATTCTTTAGACATGTCCTGTTTACTCTTTAATCATCTCTGCAGTAGGCTGTCAAGTTTGACATGAGTGGCTAAAGAGGGTAAGCAGCTAAGCGGCCCTTGTACCCACGCCACCTTAGAGAGTGAAAAGGGAGCAAACCCACCTGCAGCTTGTATGAGCCCAACTCGGTTTTCTGACATACTCTAAGTCCTGGCAATGGACTCTCCCTTTTCTTCTTCCCTTTCTTGAACTAGTCTGAGAGGGCTTGAGGGGTGGGTGTCAAACAAGGGTCTCCAGCATGCTGGACAAGCTCTCACCCACAGAGCTTCATCTCAAGCTGTTGCAGGATATTTGATCACACTGTGACCCCCCCCATTGTGTTATTTACTGTTTTTACTGTATTTACTGTGAGAACCCCTGTTTTTAGTTGAGGTGTGGCTCAGCCTTAGCTCACACCTTTAATCCAAGAGCTTTCTGCTTGAATATTGTAAACAGTCAAGCATAGGTCAAAAGGCAGAGCAAGCAACCAGTTGACAGGAAGTGAACACAGGATTATTAAGAAAAAACCAGAGTAAAAGGAAGTCAGGAGGATGGGTAGAGAGCTGCCTAGGAAGTAGAAGGTCGGGACATTGAGTTTATTGGGAGTTTTTTTGAGATGTCATAAGAGAGGGGCATTCCTGCTGGGACATCAGCTGAAAAGGTCATCTGGATGCTTTTTATGCCTTTCTGTGGTTGCAGGCTTTCACCCCTGTATCTGGCTCCCACATCTTCATTGGTAAAATCAAACGTTTGAGGCAGGGCAGTGGTGGCGCATGCCTTTAATCTCAGCACTTAGGAGGCAGAGGCAGGCGGATTTCTGAGTTCGAGGCCAGCCTGGTCTACAGAGTGAGTTCCAGGACAGCCAGGGCTACACAGAGAAACCCTGTCTCGAAAAACTAAAAAAAAAAAAAAAAAAATCAAACGATTGAGATTTTGTTTAAAACCAACACCTAGTCCTTTAGTTTAATTTGGGGCAGGGGGGTGGGTCTCACTAAATGCCTCAAGCAGGCTTCCAACTCACAATCCTGCCTCAGCCTCCTGAGTATCTGGAATTTTTTTACCTAACTCAAATTTGTTGGTGGTGGTAGTGGTGTGTGTGTTTGTGTGTGTGTGTGTGTGTGTGTGTGTGTGTGTGTGTGTGCATGTGAGCAAGTGTTTTTTCAGAAACAAGGTTTCTCTATGTAGTCCTGACTGTCCTGGAACTCACTCTGTAGACCTGCCCACTTTGTAGACCTGCTATACTCAAACTCAGAGACTTGCCCAACTCTGTCTCTCAAGTGCTGAGTGGGATTAAATTGCCACCACCACTGCTACTACCTGGCCAAATTTTGTTTTAATAGCCCAAGAATTCCAATTTGGAATCAAACATATGGAAAATCTATGGGTTTGTCAGTAACATAAAAATGAGAACCATGAGCAGGATGCTTATCCATGAATTCTAGCACTTGGCAGGGATGAAGCAGGATTTTGAGTTCAATGACAATTAGGCCTGCACAGACTGTTCCAGGCCAGCCAGTTACATAGCGAGACTCTGCTCAAAAATATCCCTTCCCCTCAAAACTTCACATCTTCTTACCATTATTGTCTGGATGACAGGGAATTGAAATGTGTAGGGGCTGAGGGTGTAGGCGTGGTATGCACAAGGCTCTGGGTTCAAGATCCAGCACCAAAAACCAAAACAAAATATGGAAAGACATTGGTACTTAGAGAATATACACGAAAAGTTTATCGTTCCAAGAGACTTGAAGATGCCATATTTTATTAAAGAGAATCATAAAGCAATAAAATTTGTTACTTTATTTGTGTTCTCTGAGCTTGTGTTAAGTCTGAGGACCTGAGATACATTGCTAAGAATACAAAGAGGGATAACCTATGTGGCTCTTCCTCTCAAAAGGGCTGGAGAGTGCAACCTAGCTACACAAATGCAATCTGGACAAAAACTGCTAAAACCCTATGTGTTAGGGTTTTACTGCTGTGAACAGACAACATGACCAAGGCCAACTCTTATAAAGACAACATTTAATTGAGGCTGGCTTATAGGCTCAAAGGTTCAGTCCATTATCATCAAGGTGGGAGCATGGCAGCATCTAGGCAGGCATGGTACAGGAGGAGCTGAGAGTTCTACCTCTTCATCTGTAAGTCACTAAGAGAAGACTCACTTCCAGGCAGCTAGACAAAGGGTCTTAAAGTCCATGCCTACATGACACACTTCCTCCAACAAGGTCACACCTCTTAATAGTGTCACTCCGTGGGCCAAGCATATTCAAATCACATCCTAAAACACAGGCTCTTACCTATAATCCCAGCACTTAAGGCTTGCAGAGATGGTTCATCAGTTAAGAGCATTGGTTGCTCTTGCAGAGGACCTAGGTTCAGTTCCCAGCACCCACAGGACAGCTCTCAACCACCCAGAACTCCAGTTCCAAGGTATCTGAGCCCTGATCTCTGAGGGCACCAGGCACACATATGATACACATGTGCAAAATAGTCATATACATAAAAAAATAAACTAAATAAATCTAAAAGGAGGAGGAGGATTGTTGTGAGTTAAGACCAGTCTTGGCTACATAGTAAGTACCAGGTCACCCTGGACCCCAGGGATTTAGTGGCTCATGACTGTACCCTCAGAGTTTTGGAAATGGGGGCAGGAGGATCAGAAGTTCAAGACCATTCTTGGTTATATAGCTAATTTGAGGCCAGCCTGGGCTACACAAGATTCTGTCTTAAAACAACAACAGACAGTGATAGAGAAAGCACATGCCTTGCCTCAGCACAGGTCTTGCCTCAGTATGTGCATCTAACCAGTCCACAGAGTCCTGACAAATGCAGCTCAGCTATGCAATGTAAGGCAGACCAATGCATGCATGTTGTTAGTAAAGAATCCTTCAACCATGTTCTTTCATGTGTTTGCTTTAGCAGAACATCCTCTCTCCTGTGTCTGCTTCAGTGAAACATTCTTTCATGAGTCTGCCTCAGTCTTTCACCTGTGTCCACTTAGGAAAACTCTCCTTCATGTGTTTGCCCCAGCAAAACACCATCCAACACAACTGACTCTCCAAAGAACCCTTAAGTTTCTGCTTCAGGTCTATTGGCAGAAGCCTGTATTCCTGGTTACTTGGGAGACTGAGGCAAGAGAATTTTAAGTTCAAGGTTTGTCTGAGCTGCTGAGTACAAAGTTTAAGGCCAGCTTAGGAAACTTAGTGGGATCAGTCCCAAAACTAGCAAAAGGGGGGTTCCGGATATAGCCTAGCGGTAAAGAGCTTAAAAAACATTTAGGAGGGGCCTAAGTATATACCCAGTATAAAAATAAATAAATGTTTAAATCATTACCCTTTACCCCTGCAGTGCTTAGGATCAAATCATAGCCTTTGACATGCTAGACAAGCACTCCATCATTGAGCTACATCAGTGATTTTTATTGTTTGTTTGTTTAAATCACATCTCACATTCGGTATAGTCTGTCTGGTTCCCATAGAAGCTTCTTGGTTAAGAAATTTGTGTTGGCCAGGCAGTGGTGGAGCACGCCTTTAATCCCAGCACTTGGGAGGCAGAGGCAGGCGGATTTCTGAGTTCAAGCCCAGCCTAGTCTACAGAGTGAGTTCCAGGACAGCCAGGGCTACATACAGAAATGCTGTCTTGAAAAAAAAAAGAAAGAAAGAAAGAAAAAGAAAAAAAATTGTATTGTTCAGCAGAATGATAGATGCCTGTAGTCCCCAAATAAGCCACATTCTAAAATACAAAGTATCATCTTAAAATCTGTCCCCACTCCCATACACTGCTTCCAGAGCAGCTCTGCCAAAATGCTATCTTGGAAGTGACTTGCTGCACAGCCTGACAACAGCTATTTGCTTCGGACAGTCTCAGCTTTTAGCTGTTACTTCAGTATAACAATTTAGGTAGCAAACTGTCCACTGACTCTATACACCCTCTATGATGGATGAAGAGCTTCCACAAGTTTTGAGCTGAGAAATAATTCAACCAAATTCCTGGCCTAGTATTCCAGAACTTTCTCTCTTTATCTCTTAGCTACCTTTCCAAGATTAACACATATTACTTCCCTTCTTATAGTTTTCATTGAGTCAAAGTACTGGTGACCCACACTTTGTCATCAGAATGTCCCTCTACTGTCTCGACTTAAAGTCCTCCTGCCTCTGATACCCACTAACATGCTATGAATAAGTCATACTTGGCATGATCTTTTAGGGAAAACAGGGGTGGACCGTGGAATGCAAGAAGGCCAGAAGAACCAGAAGAGTAAGTAGCCAAAAAGGAAAGACATTAGTGACATCAAATGCAGCTGCAGAGAAGCCATAGCTGGCTCCAGTTCCACAGATACAATTTTTGACTGCCTGAGAGGCCTTCAATGGAGCTGTGTTGTAGGAGGTAAAGCAGAGTTGATATTATCTCCGATTTAAAGTGTGACTTTGAGTGAGTTACAAGTTTCTTCTGAAATACCTGCTGGCATGTGGTAAAGACCAGGTGAACTAAAATGTGCACACACACACACACACACACACACACACACACACACACACTAGGGAGAAGGCTCAACAGGTAAAAGAGCTGGCCACAAAGGCCTCACATCCAAGTGTGCTCCCCAATACCCATCTAAAGCCAGATGGTGGCACACATCTGTAATTACAGTACTCCTTTAGCGAGATGGGAGGCAGAGACAGGAAATTTCCTAGAAGCTTGGGGGGAGAGGGCAGGTAGCCTGGAGTGGAGTACACAGCATAGCAGCAGAAACAAGAGAGACCCTGCTTCAATGAGGTGGAAGGTGAGTCCTGACTTGCCAAATGTATTCTTTGACCTTCATGTAAACCATGACTGCCTGTCTGCATACACCACACAAAATGCACACAAAAAAAAATGACTGCTATTATTACTGAGCTAAGAATGAAGAACAGAGGCTAAAAGATAGGACAGTGAGATCTTCTTCCTTTTCCTTTCCAAAAGTTTGAACCATAGACTGGAGATGGCTCAGTGGTTAGAGTGGCTGCTCTTGCAGAGGACCCAGGTTTGATTCCCAGTACCCACATTGTGGCTCACAACCATTTGGAACTTCAGTCCTAGGAGATCTGATCCCCTCTTCTGAAATCCACAGGCACATTGTACATATAGATATAGGCAAAACACTGGTATACATAAAATGAATTTAAAGGTTTTAAAAGTAAAATAGATTTTTTTAAAAGATGTGTGTGTGTGTGTGTGTGTGTGTGTATCACTGTAGTTGTCTTCAGACATACCAGAAGAGGGCATTGGATCCCATTACAGATGGTTGTGAACCACCATGTGGTTGCTGGGAATTGAACTCAGGACCTCTGGAAGAACAGTCAGTTCTCTTAACCGATGAGCCATCTCTCCAACCCCCAAATAGATTTAAAAAAAAAAAAAAAGTTTGAAATGGATGTGGTAGACTACTTCTACAAATCCCAGCACTGAGGAGTCTGAGGTGGGAGGTCCCAGGCCAGCCTGAGCTAGATAGCATTAGTCTAAATATATAAATACATTTTAAGTAGAATGAGAAAAATAAGATTTTCTTCTTCAGGAAGAGAGAGGGTTGGGTATAATGATAAACTGAAAGGAAAAAACTTCTCGAAGAGCCAGGGATAGGGTGCACGCCTTCAATCCCAGCCCAGGAAGGTAGAGGCAGGTGGATCTCTGGGAGATGAAGGCCAGCCTGGTCTACAGAGTAAGGTCCAGGACAGAGGGCTACATAATAGAAAGAGGGGAAGGCTAATGAAGTCTGATTAGGAGCTTGCACTGAAAGCACCCTGTCCTGCAGGAGTCAAAGGAGGGAGGCCCAGGGAATCTGTGGAGTTGGCAGGAATCTGACCTTCAAAGATAGAGAGGAGTAGAGCCTGACAGCACATGCCTGTAATCCCAGAGTTTAGAGAGCTAAGTTAAAAGACTGACTTTAAGCCAGCTTGGGCTACACATATATTAAAACCTGTTTCAAAAATAGTGGGAGTGAGAAAATTTTGAAACATACAGGACGGGTATTGTTATGGTGGATCAAGTTAAATGATTGTCCCCACATTACACCCCCACCTTCCATGTCAGGCTTTAGAAAATTCAGACTTCCAAGCCAGAGAAAAAAGAACCAAGGGGGGAGGACTCTGAGTGTGACCCTGAAGCTGAGAGGAGCAAAGAGAGCATGAGAATAGCCCTGGGAGGGTGCAGTGAGAGGCCCTGATGAGCTGACCCAGTCCAGGTTGAGCAGACAAAGGATGGTATAAGAACAGAGGTGATCAAACACAGGCTTCCACAGAACAGAGCCAACAGAGTAGAGGGAGGGTCTGGAAACCAAGACACGTGTGGCTGTAGTATAGGGAGAGGGTGAAGCAGACCAGGGTGCATCAGAATAGGAAGAGCAGAGTTCAAAGAAGTTCTGGTCTGGGTGGTGGCAGCTCTAAGGTCAGGCATGGAAAGATAAAGAAACATTGGGGTGAAAGGTGCAGAAAGCCAGGCTAGGAAGTGCCGTGTCCGTGGTGACAGGTCTTAGACTCATCTAAAAGAACAGAGGGCATTGCTATACAAAGCAGCGTTGAGTCAAGAGGCAAAGTCTTTACTGGGATGATGGTTTGTCAGGGAGAGATACAAAAAATGGTGAGGGTAGAACAGATTAGTCTTAAGGGAAAGGATTTACCTACGTGAGGGTGCTACCAGTCTATTGTTATAAAATCTAACCTCAGAGAAATTCATCTACTTACACAGAGAAGCTCTACTTGAGAAAAGATATTCATAGCTCTCTCTATAAAATTACAATTTACTAAACCATCAAAACAAGCCAGGAGTAACTAAAATAAAAATAGCTCTTTGTTTCTGTTTTGTTCAAATTGAAGTAAAAATAAAAACACCCAATTAAGAATAATCACTTAGCTACAAACAGACACCTGAGCCCTGGGAACAGGTTACACAACCCAGGAACACATCACAGAGACGTGAAGAGCAAAGGTCACTGACAAGGAAACATATCGTGTCAGCAGATTTATTTATTACATGAACACCAAACAGGAAAAGGCTGTGCAATCTACTCCGGTAACATGAAAATCAGCGCAGTGAGAACAGAACTCAGGTTACAAATCACTGCTTAAAACTCTGTATCATCGAACTTGTATGAATAACTCTCTACGTGAAATGTCCATGCAAGCAAATCTTGAGAGCAAGCAGATTAGTGCTGTCAGATGGGGGAGAGGAGTCTGGGCAACTGCTAATGGGAACTGAGTTGCTTTCAGAGGTGAGGAAGAATGTTCTAGAATTAGTGGTGAAGGTTGTGTAACATTGTGACTATACTGGAAACACTCTGCATACTATAAAACGGTGAATATTATAGTATGTCAGTCTAGTTCAACAAAGCTATTATTCGACATAAAAGCACATTTAAAAACCTTAAATGAACATATTATGTTTACAAATCATTTATGGGAAACAGAATCCTTATTTTTAAGGTTTTTATTTTTTCCTTAGGACAAGTTACCATGCAGCTCAGACTGGCTTCTCCTTCATTTCCCATGTTCTAGAGTTATAAGCATATGATACCATGTCCAACATAATAACTTTTAATATAAGAAAAGATCAATAGCATTCTCATTTTTAAATCTACTGACTCATTATTATGTGTGTGTGTGAGGTAGGGCCTCATGTGCCATGGCACCTGTGTGGAGGTCAGAGGACAGCTTTGTAGGTCCTGGGGCTTGAACTCAGGCTGCCAGACTTGTGCAGCAAGCACTTTAACCAGAGGAATCACCTCACCAGCCCCATTTCCATGTTACATGTGAATACATTGTCACTGAGTGCCACCATAACAAGTATTAGGATAGTGTCCTGCAAACACAGGCACAGAAATTTCACTACAAACCAACCAGTGTGGCACTAACCTGATCACAGCTCTAGGCTAAGGCAGAAGGATTCCTGGTTTGAGACCAGCATGGACTACAGGGCTGCTGCTGCTGCTTTCTTCTTCTTTCTTCTTCTTCTTTCTTTCTTTCCTTCCTTCCTTCCTTCCTTCCTTCCTTCCTTCCTTCCTTCCCTCCCTCCCTCCTCCTCCTCCTCCTCCTCCTTCTTCTTCCTCCTTTCTCCTTCCTCCTTCCTCCTTCCTCCTTCCTCCTTCCTCCTCCTTCCTCCTTTCTTCTTCCTTCTCCTTCATTGAGTCAGGATCATACTGAGTAGCCCTGGTTGGCCTGGAATTCACTGTGTAGATCAGGCTGGCTTTGAACTCAGAGGATCTGCCTGCTTCTGCCTTCCCAGTGTTGGAATTAAAGGTGTACATCACCACTCTTGGAGGAAAGAGTTAGGTATGGTATACTTGCCTGTAATTTGTAAGTCGACCATTTGTGACATGACAGATCATAGTGAATTAAGGCCAGCTTGGACTAATGAGATTCTGTCTCCAACAGACAACAATGATGACCAAAAACAACACAGCAAAAATGAGCAAGATACACAAGGATGAAAATGTCAAAATAGGGGCTGGGGAGGCAGTTCAGAGGTTAAGACCTCTTGTTCTTGCTGGCTCAGGCTCAGTTCCCAGCACCCACATGGTGGCTCATAACTGTAACTCCAATTCCAGATCTGATGGCCTCTTCTGGTCCACAGGTATCAGGCATGCATGCAGTACAAATGCATACATGCAGGCAAAATACTCATAAAATAAAATAGAGCTTTAAAAATCACAATAAAACTCATTATTTTGTATGCTAACTTTAAAAAAAATCAAAAACAACAACAACAAAAAAAGAAGGACCAGCAAGATGGCTCAGTGGGTATGGTAACTGTTGACAGACTAGCAGACCAGAGTTTAATCCCTAGAACGACCCACATAGTCAAAGGACAGCACTGACTTCCCCAGGTTGTACTCTGATCTCTACATGTTTAACATGGCACATACAATCCCTCCCCCATATACAAGACAGAGAGAGAAAGAGTGCTATCTGTAATCTAATTTACCACAAATACAGAAATACAAAGGCCAGGCTGGAGACAGCTCAGTTAGTAGAGTGCTTGCTTAGCTTGCAGTTTGGCACTATATAAACCAGGCATGGGACAGCACACAGGCCTGTAATCTCTTGATTGTAAGCACTTGAGAAGCAGACAGGAGATCCAAAGTCCAAGGCCAGCCTGAGCTACCAGGTAAAACTATGCTTGGCCAAGTTTTTGTTGTTCTTCTTGTTATTGCTTGTGTGTTTTGTTTTGAGACAGGGTCTCACTATGTAGCTGACCTGGAACTTTCTATGAACCCCAGGTCAGTCCCTGCCTGAGGGCTGGGGCTAAAGGGATGTACAACCACACCTGCCTCGACTGTGTTCTGAACATTAAATTTCAAGTGTCCTGCTTCACACATTCCCACCCTCAAACAGTTTATTGGACAATAACTCAACCCACCTCAATCCCTAATGCAAAGCAATTGTATGAATTAAACTTTTGGGTTTTTAGGATTTATTTTATATATTTGAGCATACTGTAGCTATCTTCAGACACACCAGAAAAGGACACAGTATCCCATTACAGATGGTTGTGAGCCACCATGTAGTTGCTGGGAATTGAACTCAAGACCTCAGGAAGAGTAGCCAGTGCTCTTAAGCCCTAAAATAACAAATTATACTTTTTAATTCATACAATTTTTAAAAAGTGGGTACTTGTTTCCTCTGGAGAAAAAGAAAAGTGACACCCAGTTGAAAGAAGGTTAAAACCACAAAAAATACAGATTTTTTTTAAGAGTAAAAAAAGGAGAAGAAAAAAAAAAAGCCTTTATGAAAAGGACAGGAGGGCCAGGCAGTGGTGGCGCAGGCCTTTAATCCCAGAACTTGGGAGGCAGAGGCAGGCGGATTTCTGAGTGTGAGGCCAGCCTGGTCTACAGAGTGAGTTCCAGGACAGCCAGGGCTACACAGAGAAACCCTGTCTCGAAAAAGAAAGAAAGAAAGAAAAAGGAAGGAAGGGAAAGAAAGGGAAAAGAGGGAGAAAAAGAACACTTGAGAGGCGGATGGGGGGATCTCAGAGAGGCCAGCCTGGGTTACAAAGTAAAACCTAGTCTTTTTGTTTGCTTGTTTGTTTGGTTGGTTTTGTTTTGTATTTTTGTTTTTTTTTTTAGACAGGGTTTCCCTGTGTAGCCCTGGCTGTTCTGGAACTCACTCTGTAGACCAGGCTGGCCTTGAACTCAGAAATCCGCCTGCCTCTGCCTCCGCCTCCCAAGTGCTGGGATTAAAGGCGCGCTCCACCACTGCCCGGCTGTTTTATTTTTTTATTTATTTTTTCAAAACCTAGTCTTAACAACAAAAAGAATGTTATGAGACTGTAGTGAACTTGAACTTGCCTCTAGTGGACTAAGACAATTCAAACTGGTATATTTGATAACAAATTCCATCCTCAAAACAGCAATAGAGGGCTATCCAGATGGCTTATTGTCACCAAGTGTGATGACTTGAGTTTAATTTCAGAAACCCACACCTTGACATTTACTCCCTGATATGATCTTTAACACAGACACACTCACAATGTATATGTAATAAAATATTACCAATATTAATTAAACAATAACCAAAGTTTTTCTTAAAACTACACACACTGGAGAAATTTAGCTTCATCATGTTTTGCAAAAAAGTCATTTCAATGAGTTTCAGCTCAGCCAACTTTGTCCGTGGGGGGAGGGGAGCGGAGATGTGGTGAATCACTCCTGTAACACTCTAGTTTGTAAGCTTTGAATGAGGGGGCAGTGATTTCCATGTCTGATTGACTGCTCCTTTGTGTCAAGTCCTGCTTGCATTTCTACACCAATAGTACAAGGCAAAGGAAGGTTAGAATGCACTGTATTCAAACTGCAAAACTTCAAAATCACAAAATCGCTTCTCTAACATTTTGACAACAGAGATACTTTCCTTTTCTGTAAACTCAGAAATGCCTGGGGAGAATCTTAACACTAGGAATGATTTTTTTCTCTTGAAAAAGGATCTTCCCAGGCAGTCTTGGCTCAAATGATGCCCCTGCCCTCTTGAGTAGTTGGAATTATAGGGTCAGGGTGCCTGCCCATGTTAAAAAAAATTTTTAAAGTCAAAATATTTTGGTCACAAACACAACTGTACTGAAAGGTGCAATGGTAGGGCACACATTGCCCTGCTTTACTGGCGACACTCATCATTGGCAAACTGTAAAGTCACCCTTATTGGTCATCTGTAAAATAACTGACAGGTCTGTCTTCCTTAGCAGACTTAGGTGTTGTCCAGGCGGCACCTTCTTTTTCACTGCAACTAGTCTGACACAGATCTTCAGGGTAAGATACCACCCACACAGAGCTTGATGTAAGAAATGTTCAAATACGTGAGAGTAGGTTCAATTTTCTTCATCCCAATATGTTAAACTCCTGATGAATTTTTCTCCTTCAGTTAACAAGGCCACACTTGGACGTTTCAAAATAAATTTTATCTTGTCGGAAAATCTTGACTTTTTCCCCATTAGTATCTTTCCCCTTCACTCAACTGGGCTTGAGCTATGGGAAAACGATAAGTACTGAGAATGAGGAGACTCAGTTGATCCCCACACTTACTGGGACAACACAGAGCGGTCCCAGCCTCTCCAGCTGTCAATAACCCCTAATTTCCTCATCTTACCAAGTGGGGAAACTGAGGCCCAGGGGAAGGAAAGGGGCTCGCGTGCGGTACTGTCACTCTTAAATACTTGCCTGTGACAACCATTGTTTTACTCCGAGAGCCACTAGAGCGGTTCCCTCAGGTACGGACCGGAGTTGTCGTCCCTCACACCGTAAAAAAAAAAAAAAAAAAAAAAAAACCAAACCCAAAACCCAACAGGCTCCCCATTCGCGAAGGACCAGAGACAAGAGCTCTGGGCAAGTGCACAGCCTAAACAGTGGCCTTCTGGAGGGCCACAGCTGTCGCCCGCTCTCTTCCCCGACGAGGGCACTGTCACTCACCTGCGACTCCAGAGAACGCAACCCTGCTCCGTGCCCGTCCTACACGCTCCAAGCCGGCTGTGCAAAGCGCTATGGCTGCCAGGGCCCCAGCTCTCCTCAGCTCCTTCCGGGTCGGCGGGTGCCTCGCTAGTGACAGTCCGCAGTTCCCTGGCCCCGCTCGCCCTCAGTTCCGCCTCCTTGCGGTCTCGCCACCAATCCCTGTGCTCCGGACCACTTCACACCAACCCCAAGAGGCATATGAGATTTTCTTTACCTTTTTCTTTTTTTTCCGTTATTTTGCGTAGCCCTAGCTGTCCTTGACCTCACTCTGTAGACCAGGCTGCCTCAAATTCAGAGATCGCCCTCCTCTGCCTCCCGAGTGCTGGAATTGAAGATGTGGGCCACCACCACTAGGCTGCCACCCTTTTATTAATTTTATTTTGAAACACGATCTCACAAAGTTGCTCAGGCTAGTCGTGAACGTATCATCTTCCTGCCTTTGCTTCTGAGAAACTGGGATTGCAACCTTGGCATCTGTTACCTAAAACTACATATTTTGAGTGACCCTTGAGCTTACATTACACTAAGGTATAGTACCTCTGAACATACTTTTTTCTTTTTTTAAAGATTTATTTATTTTTATGTATATGAGTACACTGTAGCTGTCTTCAGACACACCAGAAGAGGGCATCGGATCCCATTACAGATGGTTGTGAGCCACCATGTGGTTGCTGGGAATTGAACTCAGGACCTCTGGAAGAGCAGTCAGTGCTCTTAACGGCCGAGCCATCTCTCTAGGTCCTGCATCCCTTTTTCTTAACCCTCATGCTTAAGCCTATATTAAAATGCCTTTATTAATTTCCACCTAAATACATCGTTTTTAGGGGGCTGGCTGGAAATAGAGCTCAATGGTAGAGTGCCTGCCTTAGCTTATAAAATTCCCTGGGTTCAGTTCCCTGTACCATACAAAAAAATGTGGGTCCTGTTTGTTTTGTTTGAGAAAGGGTATCTCTACATAACCTTGGCACCTGCCATCAAGTAACAGCAAGTTTAACCCCTGGAGCCCACAGACTGAATACAGAGAATCAACTCTGGGGAAAGTCGTCATCAGAAAAATAAAAATTAAGATCATTTTTGAAGAATCTCAATATTACTCTATTACCAGTTTTTACTTCATGGACAGTGTTGTAAAATACAATGACACTTGGTCTGTCCACACATGAGTTCCAAGGTTACTTAGTCATTTCAGCTTTCAGTTCCTGCTTCTGCAGAATTGGGGCTAATATTCAGAAACAATCAATATTATGAAGGAACAATAACCATCACACAAAAGCCTGGTGGTGCACCCCTGTAATTCTAGGCAGACATGGGAAGGTTAGGAGTTCAAAGATGGCCTCACTTGAATACATAGCAAGTCTGAAGCCTGTCAGGACCATATGAGGCCCTGTCTAAAACCAGACAGAAGAACAAACAGAAAGCAGTAAATATGGGAACAGCACTGGGAAGCATTATGCTTAGCTACATTAACCTAGCCTGAGGTGCCTGGCAGTGGTGGTACACACCTTCTATTCCAGCACTCAGGAGGCAGAGGCAGGTGGCTTTCTGAATTTGAGGCCAGCCTGGTCTACAGAGCTAGTTCCAGGACAGCCAGGGCTACACAGAGAAACCCTGTCTTGAAAAACCAAACCAAACCACACTAAACAAACAAACAAACAAACAACACAAAGCCAAAAAAACAAAACAACAAACCCCTAGCCTAAGACAATGGAGGACTTTAACTCTCAAAGTCTTTTTTTGTTTTGTTTGTTGTTGTTGTTTTTGGTTTTTTGAGACAGGGTTTCGCTGTATAGCCCTGGCTGTCCTGGAACTCACTCTGTAGACCAGGCTGGCCTCGAACTCAGAAATCTGCCTGCCTCTGCCTCCCGAGTCCTGGGATAAAGGCGTGGGCCACCACTGCCTGACTACTCTCAAAGTCTTAGAGGTTTTAGCCAAGCAGGATGGCACAAGCTTTTAGTCTCAGCACTTGGGAGTCAGAGGCATGTGGACCTCTGTGAATTCAAGGCCAGCCTGGTCTACATAGCAAGTCCCAAAACAGCCAGGACTAGAGAGACCCTGTCTCAAAAATCTAGAAACCTTTTAGAGGTTTTAACCAAAACAAGAAAAACATAGTTAGAACTGTTTGGGGAGGTTTCACATGGCAACAGCACACAGGTTATATTAAGTCAAACTGAAAGTTGAGATTAGTTTGGCAAGAGGCAGCTGCAGTGAGGCAGGTGAGGGGTAACCAAGGCCTGGGTTGGGTCAATGGGAAGGAGAAACAGGGAGTCGAGAATGAGAAAAAATATATATATGTTGTAAGGTTTCATGAGGTTAGAAGGGATTAAGAGATAACAGAAGTTTTAACAGGGATTAACAAATATACGCCTCTGTTCTATACAATGTACTGCAGATCCTGTCATCTTTGCTCCCCAGTAAATGCAGTGCTAGTCATTCCCCTTTGTAGCTGGTCTTTGCTACTTCGGTACTTTGTGGGTTCTTCTTTTTCCCATCCATTATCTGCCCCACCCATCTCACCCTCTACCACTAGACAGGAGAGAAAGAAGGATAGAGGTGGTGGGGGGAGAGAGGGAGAGAGGGAGGGAGGGAGGGAGAGAGATCTGTGAATATAATTTCTCTCTCTTTTTAAAAGATTTATTTTTATTTATATGAGTACACTGTAGCTGCCTTCAGACATACCAGAAGAGGGCATCAGATCCCATTACAGATGGTTGTGAGTCACCATGTGGTTGCTGGGAATTGAACTCAGGACCTTTGGAAGAGCAGTCAGTACTCTTAACGGCTGAGCCATCTTTCCAGTCCAAATCAGATTTCTTTGTTTCTTCTTTGAGTACCACTAACAAACTACAAACAGTCCCCATGAACAACCACTAACTACACCGATCGGGGCTCTAGTATTTATATAACTTCTAAAAAGTTCCCAGAATTCCCAACAGCACACAATTCCAGAAACTATCTGCAGGAGGCAAAATCACAACTCTGCTCAAGCACGAGGCAAATCAGCCAGCTACTGCAAAGCAGCCCCATACCCCACACTTGGGATTAAAATAAAAACATATTTGGGTGTTTGTTTGTTTTTTTAGATTAACTCATTTATTTGACACATTAAGTTATGCAAAGAAAAATATATGCAATTGCATAAGAAGAACCACATTTTCATATTATTAAACACAGCAGCGGCCAAAATAACGAATTGTAGAATGGACCCCAGGATTTAATGCAAACAAAACCACCCCGTACGGAAAAATGTCAGGCTTCTAGCTTCACGGAATCCAGCACCACACGGGCTTCTTTATACTCCTCGGCTTCTTCCAAGTCCTTTTCACTTTCTAATATCTGCTAATGATCAGTATATACAGCCTCTAACCTGCACTGGCAATCTGGGATCATCATCCAGGACTCTTGCAGGATCTCTGCCTGCTTCTTAATGGCATAGTTTTCACCATCTTCAGCCTTCATTTTTTTCAATCTTTTCTTCTTGCTGCTTTGCTTCTTTGTCATACATCACCTTTTCTTTGACCAATTGCTTCACCACTCTGGTCTTGATTTTGATCTGCCTCACTCGAGGATTGGCCACGGTCCCCTTTCGGTGTTTTTTTTTAAAGAAACCAAAATTCCAGAAACTATGCTACACCCCTCCTGTCAGTTTTCCTCACAGCAGCTAGACTTTTTTTTTTTCAACAAGTTATCTTAGCTCAGTGGTTCTCAACCTGGGGGTCATCTAACAACCCCCTTCACAGGGGTCACCTTAGACCATCAGAAAACATAGACATTTACATCAAGACTCCTAACAGTAGCAAAATTATAGTTATGCAGTAGCAGTGAACATGAGTGTGTGGTCATCACATGAGGAACTGTGTTGAAGGGTTTCAGCAATAGGAAGAAAGCTGAATCACTGCCTTAGCTGTCTGTGAAGGCAGAGGCAGCAAAGCTGAGTCATGAGGGACTTTGAGGGTGTGGGCAGGAGATAAGAAAAACCATGGAGAGGAATTTTAGGTTGACTGAACAGGCAGGAGGAACGGTAATACGTTCTGGAGAGCCAGAAGTACTTGTACCTGGGAAGTTATAGTGTGGACTAAAGAGAAAGAATCTAGAAGAAAGATTCCTGTAGTTCTTATACAGTGTGCTGCAAGCTCAACACGCTGGGTAATGAGAACAGGGATGTCGCTGGGCAGTGGTGGCACACGCCTTTAATCCCAGCACTCGGGAGGCAGAGGCAGGCGGATTTCTGAGCCAGCCTGGTCTACAGAGTTCCAGGACAGCCAGGGCTACACAGAGAAACCCTGTCTCGAAAAACCGAGAGAGAGAGAGACAGAGAGAGAGAGAGAGAGAGAGAGAGAGAGAGAGAGAGAGAGAGAGAGAGAGAACAGGGATGTCATAAAGGAGCCCCCATGAGCAAGGGGGCGTCCTGGCCTGCTGTGTAATGACAGTACCTGTGATGTGCTTCACAACAGCTGACATCACATACAAGCAGGTGTCCTGGTACAGGCAAATGAGGCACAGGAACTGCTCCTAAATTTGAGCAGCAAGTAAGTTTCGGAGAACGAGACTGGCTGTTCAAACAAATGTCTACAAACGTCTACAACTGAAATTGTTCTGTTTGAGCCACAAGTACAATGAATCTTTGTTGTTGTTGGAGACAGGGTCTCTCTACATAGCCCTAGCTGTTCCAGAACTATGTAGACCAGGCTGGCCTCAAACTCATAGAGATCTATCTGCCTCTTATCCCAAGCGCTGGATTACAGGTATGCACTACCACGCCTGGACTCTCCTCAGTATCTTAAAGTTGACTAATTGGAAAGGTAAAATGCATTCAGAAGCTTAACCATAGTTTGGGTGTTAATAATAGCAACAGATAAATTTAGGAGTGGAACAAAATTGTTTATTTATTAGTAACCTATTTATAGCTAGTTAACCAATGAGGTTATTTACTTTTTAAAATCTGAACACAGAGATATTGCTTAAATGGGACAAAGTTCAAAGAAAGATTGATTTAACCAAATCAAACCACTGTGCCAAAGTCAACAAACCAAGATAATTCCAAAGGAGTTGAATATAAAAAGGGGATTAAACCACTAGAAGTTGGAAGCCATACCTTAAGCATTTACCTCTTTGAAGAGAAACCATTTTTTTTTTCTGACCTCACTAAGCTTCAGCAGTTTCTGAATTCTATTTCCTCTTTAAAGCAAGGCTTACATTCTTGTTCTGTTTTTTGTTGTTCTTGTTTTGTTTTGTTGCTTTTAGGTTTGTGGTTTGAGATTTTATCATAGATGTTCTTAGGTGAAAGTTTGATTAAAAGTATCATCTTTGGCGGGAGTAGTGGCATGTGCTTTTAATCTCAGCACTCAGGAGGCAGAGGCAGATGGATCTCCAGGAGTTTGAGGCCAACCTGGTCTATATGGCAGTACCAAGAGCTACACTGAGAAACTGTTTCAAACAAATAAATAAATGAGTATCATCTTATCCTAAAGAAGTCTACCTGGATCTTGTAATAACGGGTTGGGGAGTGGAAAGATGGCTCAGCAGCTGTGAGCCTACAAAGGACCAGGGTTCCCTTTCCATCACCCACATCAAGGTGGTCACAATTACTTGTCAACTCCTATGCCAGGGGATGCAGTGCCCTCTTTTGGTCTCTGTGGGCACTGCATACACATGGTGTAAATACTTCTGTGTAGGGACCCGTACATACACAAAACAAACTTTAAAACAATCTTTTTTTTTTTTTTTTGAATTGTTGAATCACACTCACAGCAAATATATTTTAGTATGGCTTTGAGGTAAATATTAATAAAATCAAGGTTAGAATAATTTTGTATATGTAGTTACTGCTTGCTTCTTGGGTCTGACAGTAGTTTTAGATTGCGCTCTTTTTCTGTAATACCTCACAGCAGGCATTAGATATTAAATGAATTAGGTAAGATGTACTTTCTCCTGAGGTTGTGAAACTCATGGCAATAGGTTTCAATCAGCAGCACACATCTGTGAAGGACTTTGTCATCTGCTTGGAGCAGGAAAAACCAAAGTAAAATGAAGATAGCTAAGATCACTACTGACTGATAGCACTAAGTATGTTGCGTAACCCACCAGTTTCTACTTCTCTTTGGCCATAAAAGTTAGGTCTTTTTTTGGGTAAAAATAAAAGAAAGCCACAAACTACTCGCCCAGAAAGAAAGCTTGAATTAATGTAAACACCCATAATGTAAACTGCGTTTAATTTTTTGAACCCAGAGCTTCTTCCTACAAGGTCAGGCAAACTCTTTACCAGTAGCCTACATGTCTAACCCCTTTTTGAGAAACAGTCCTGGTAAATTGCCCAGGCTGGTCTTGAATTCAAAATCTTCCTGCCTCACGTTCCAGTATCCAGAACTACTGGAGTACAATACCACTAAACTTGCCATCTTAAATGTTATTTAAATATGTTACTTGTTAGAAGTTGTGTAGCTCAGTGGTAAAATGAGGGTTTCCCTAGGACTTTGGACTCATTGTCAACACTGGGAGAGGAGAGGGAGGAATGCTGATCCATGTGTGGTGAATGTACTTCGGGGTGACTATGCTACAAACAAGCTACTGTCAAAATTAACCTCAATCCTCCAGATGAAAAGAAAAGGCTTCCTCCTTAATGTCATTTTAACCTTGACCCGGGATCTTTACTCCAGCCCTGGCTGACCTGACTAGGCTGCTTTCCAACTTAGAACAACACTTCTGCCTCGATCTCCCGATCGCTACCAAGTCCTGCCCATGACATTTTGACATACACACGTATTTTAACATCTCTATTTAAAATTCCCTTGCATTCTACACCTGGCATAGCATCGGCTGAGCCACCAGCGGTAGACGACGACATCGGTCGGGTCAGGTAAACCTCAAAGAATCCTGGAAGAGGAGTCGGGTCTCTCCCATCCCACCCAATCGACTCGAAAAGTCCGCACCACCCTCAGATTCCCGGTCTGTCAGGGAGGTGACGTTCTCCACGCTGGGGATTTTCGTAGTAGTGACACAGGCTACTTCCGGCAGGCGGCGGGAGTCAGTGACGTGGCAGGCGAGTCCGTGAACAGTCCTCCGGACCTCGACACGGGACTGTCAGGTGGCCTGGGGGCATCTCCCCGGGGACAGAGAGCACCGCCGCAGCCTCGAGCCGGAACCGGAAGTGCCACGTGTCTCCACTGTGCCTGCGCGGCCGGCGGCTCCGCCCAGGGCCTCCCTCCTCTCCGGGTTCGGCTCCGAGCCCGGCGTTCGCAGACCCGCCGGCCTGAATCCGGAGCCTCTCCGCGCCCAGCCCTGTTTGTGGCTGCCGGCGGGCTGAAGAGACCGAGACGCCATGCCTCGACTTTGACGCGCCATCCCCGCGTGTTCCGCTTCTCCGGCCTTCAGCTCCCTTCCCTCGACTTTCCTGTTGGAGCTCTCAGGCTCGGCGCTACGGTCGACCCCGACGGGTCTTACCCTGAAATACCCGGGCGCCATGGCCCAGCCCAGGATCCCGGCTGCCCGCGGCGCCGCAGCCGGCCTCCAGGCCCAGAACGGAGCTGCCTCAGCCTCGGGGTCTCCCTACACCAACGGTGAGTGCTGCACGGGGGCGGGGAGGACGACACGGCTCGGGCCGGGGACAAGTCCCAGCCAGGTCTGCTGCGGGGAGTGGCGGATGACGGCCTGGCCCCGGGAGCCGTGGTGGACGTGCACCTGCAGACCAGCGCTGGTGGGACTGTTTCATATGTATTTATAGGTTCAGCCTGCAAACAGTAAGCACCTGCAGTATGCAACGTCTGAGATAAGCAAGAGGTGAAAAAGAATCGTAGATGAAATCAGTTCCCAGAACTGCCTTATGGAGGTCATGGTGTCTGGGTGTCATCACGCTCTGCGCCACCTCAGTCCTGTGTCCTGGAGGGCAGGGTTCATCTCGGGTCTACAGGCTCGAAGTGCAGGGGGTGGCGGGTCGTGTTTATTAATATGAGTTTGCAGAGATGAATGAATGATTCCGCCTTTGGCAAACCTCTTTAGGACTTGCTCATCTCTCCAGGGATCTTTCTTCAAGGATCTTCCTATGACTGTCCTTGGGCCTCCTGTTTAATTTTCCAGTTGTGGAAGAACCAAATAGATGGGCGGCTAGGGCTTCGTTTCTAGGGGCCTCCTCTTCATTTAGAACGTAAGTTAGTCACAACTCTCTGAACCCTAAGAGAGTGTACATCTGGCACTATAATTTATCATTTGGCGGGAGAATATCTTATAATTGGATACCTCTTCTAGGATTTCTGAAGCTTTCCTGCAGTGTGATTTGCTAAGCTTATTTTAATTGATATAATAAAGACTCATTTTCTGCCTGCTTACAAATTAGCCTACAAATCTTTGCTTTATGGGAAGAAGACAGGAAGAATAATACTAAAGTACTTACTGTGCCCATTTGAAGTTGGAGAAAATAGCCAGTGACTAAAATTGCTGGTTACAATGCATTTAGAGAAGACTACTGTTTTCTTTACAAAGAGGGTTCTTTGTAAGACTTAAAAATGTCTGTGGGTAGGCAGCTCCGTGGGCAGGGCAAGAGAAGCTAAGAATCACTGACAGGTTGTTAACTTGAATTGTTTCTTAAGTTTATAGTAACAGATTATTTAAACTACATTTTCTTCTGTGACACTGACATTTGCACTGAAGATGCAGTCATTTACTTTAAGGTGAAAACAACTAAAGATGTTTCCTGTGTAGGTTTTGAATTGCACCTAAATGACAAATTCTGTAAATGTGCCAGTAAGCTTACGTGCAAGTAGAGCTGTCAAGATTTTGAAATGTTGCAGGAATTGAATCAGTATGTCAGGCTGTGTTGGAGATATTTCATTGATTTTTATTTATTTATTTTTTTGAGACACTGTCTCACTCTTATCTCCAGTTGGCCGGCTATCCCTGAACTCATTCTGTAGACCAGGCTGGCCTGGAATTCACCTGTCTTTGTCTCCCAAGTGCTGGGATTAAAGGTGTGTGCCACCATTGCTTGGCTATAATAACTATTTTAAAAGGTTTTTTTGTTGTTTTGTTTTGAGTCAAGGTGTTACTTTATAGCCCTAGCTGGCCTGGAACTTCCTATGTAGACCAGGCTGGCCTAAACTCAGAGATTCATTTGCCTTTGCTTCCAAGTGCTGGCATTAGAGATTTGTGCCATCAGAAGAAGCACATCTCAATTTCTTATAAGACCTTTTCTTGGGGTGTGTGTGTGACAGGCTCTCACTATGAATCCTTTGTGGCTGGCCTGGAACTCGCTATGTAGGCCAAGCTGGCTTCAAACGCTCAGAGATTTGCCTGCCTCTTTCTGCTGAGTACTGGGATTAAAGCCGTGCCCAGTCTATAGGGCCAATGTTTGAAGTTTGTTTTTAGTGGATGTGTTGTCATTCAATGGCTGATCTCCTGTGTTAAGTGGTTTTTGTTCATTCTTTAATTCTGAGAATAGGGTTGTGGTACTGAATGTAGCTGGGGAGATGAAATGGAGAACAGTCGCTTGCTGCAATCTATGCTTGCTAAACTCATGCAAGTCGGTGATTGCGGCTTACACATTCTATTTGGGTTTTGTTCTGTTTGTGACACGGTTTCTCTGTAGCCCTAGCTGTCCCCTGGAATTGGCTTTGTAGACCAGGCTAGCCTTGAACTCAGAGCACACCTGGTAGTTATATTTGAAAATTCTTAAGATGTTGGTTTAATGTACATTTCTAAGTTAACATGTTACAGTACAGTTACATCTTAAGATATCATTTAAATTTAACCAAAACTTAGCAAGAATGGCTGTTTTCATTTCCTGTAAGTTGCTTATTTTGCTGTATTTGTGACACTAAACTGTTTTGCTCTTTGATAGGTTATGTTGTATTACAACCTGGATTATCTAGAAAGATTTTTAATAGTGATTTGTGTATACATATTTCCATTGCAAAAAATTGATAGTGAGGCTGCAAGACAACTGTCTTGTTCCGACTGCCATGGTCAGGGTAAAGGAGATTAGGGCTCCATCATTGTGTACATCCTTTGCTGGCCATTTGAACCAACTTGCCAAGGCAGTTAGAGACTGAAGCTTTACTAAATGATTTCTTTGTAATATTTATCTAATAGTTACCTTTTGCATATAGAACTAAAGCTGAGAGAGCTTCCTTTCTCTTTCCCCTGACAGATTGTAATTTTATGAAATAATGTCTGACGTCTCTCAGCCTGTGAGCCCTGTAACTTAGAGCCCACATAGTGTCTAGCACATTTAAGAGTCACTAATTTGGGGGTTGAAGAGATGAATCAGTGGTTAAGAGCACCTGCTGCTGTTGCAGAGGATCAGAGTTCAAATCTCAGCAGCCACATAGTAGCTCACAACCATTTCTCACTTCAGTTCCAGTGTAGGTATCCATCACTCTCTTCTGGCCTCAGTGAGCGCCAGAAGGGCTGTGGTGCAAGATGTGTACACACACAAAAATACCTATACTTTAAAAAAAAAAAAAAGCAGTTTTGTTGAACCAAAGTTTTAGAATCAGATGTTTTGCAGTTCAGGTCAACTAATATATATTGATTTATTCATAGTAAGATTAGAGCACATTTTCAACTTATAGTTCAATCTATTTATTTTAAATCTTGTGTGTGTGTGGGGTGCCTACATAAGCCACAGGTGTTGGATCCTGTAGAACTGGAGTTGAGGTGATTGTGAGCCATCTGACATGGGCTTTGGGAATTGAAGTTGGGTCCCCTGGAAGAGCAATACCTGCTTTTAACTTCTGAGCCATTGCTCCAGCTCACATTTTCAACTTAAAAATATTTATTTTTATTCATATATATGTACACATTCATATTTATGTGTATATATGTGTATATATACACACAATAACATATACACATATGTATATACATATGCATATGCGTATGCCTTTGCGTGTGCATGTGCGTGTGCATGTGCGTGTGCGTGTGTGTATTATATGCTACATATGTGACAGTGCCCTCAGAAAGCAAAAAGGAGCATCAGATCCCCTGGAGCTGGAGTTACAGGCAGTTGTGAGCCACCTGATATGGGTGCTTGCCACGGAATTTGGGTCATCTGGAAGAGCAGCAAGTTCTCTTAATGGCTGAGCCATTGGTGCAACCACTTATATAGGAAGTCTTTAGTCATGAAACAAGCTGTGAATGAAGATGTCTAGTCCCTCCCACTGGTTATTGTGGCTGAGCTCCATTGTTTTCAGAATGGGCAGTAACTTGGCTCCCAAAATTGTCTCGGTGTACCTCTGTAAGCACTTTTCACACTGTAGGCCAGGTATAACACTCAGTGTAAAGCATCGCTTTAGCATGGACACGACTTGAGGTTCAGTGGCAGCACTGCGGAAGCCACAAGAATGTAACACTGTTGCATGTGGTAAGCATTGAACTGCTTGTCTCTGCTGATAGAGGGAGACTCTGGAGAGACATAGTAACAGGAACTAGCACTCACTGCTCTGTTACAGTGCTCTCGGGTACTAGCCAATGGCACTGTGAATATCATTTAATTACTTACCCACTCTTCTCCTTGGTCCCAGGACCCAGATCCTTGAACTAGTGTGAGAACGGGGATCAGGGCTTTGTGTTTAGTCCCTATAACTATAACTACAACAATTAGTTGCTGACAATTTCAAACTGCTTCTTGTTCTATTTCCTTTTCTCTCCCTATCTGAGTTTTAAGTAAGGGGTAATTGACTAATTTATTTTATTTATTTTTTAACTTTTGTTAGTATTCTGTTCCTATTCCAGCATGGGCTTTCCTGTTCTCTTTCATCATTGTCTGTCAGCCTCATAGTCCTCCTCTCTTTCCTCCTGTCTGTGTGTATATGCATCTAACAGAAGTTTGTGCTTGTGAGGCAGACACTCCACAACTGAGCTAAATCTTGACTGTTCATAAATGTCTTGTAGACCCAAAGTTGCCCTACACTAACTTTGATTCTCAGATTTGCTTTCCTCCTTTTGTTACTGTTTTGTTTTATGCTGAAAAGCGAACCCAAGCTCCACATGCTAGGCAGGACACTTCGTTGCTGAACTACAGCTCAGTCTACCCCCACCCCTGCTTTGTACGTGTGGGTCCGTGTGTGTGTGTGTGTGTGTGTGTGTGTGTGTGTGTGTGTGTCCGTGCGCACATGCGTCATCAGAGACCAGAAGAGGGTGTCTAATCCCTGGAGCTGGAGTTCCATGGAGTTGTTAGCCATATGATGTGGGTGCTGGGAGCTGAACTGCAGTCGCCTGGAAGAGCAGGAAGTGCTCTTTCATCTTCATCCCTTTTTTGTTTGGTAGCCCTGGCTGACCTCAAAGCAACTATGTAACAAAGATTTCCATAAATTTCTGATCCTCAGGCCTCCACCTCACAATGCTGAGATTATGTGCTGGCACAACTTTCTTTCCTTTGTTTTTTTGGGCAAATTCTTCAGTTGAAGGATGTATTTTGATTAACGATGTGAGATGAGGAGCTAAGTTAGATCCCCTGGGGCTGAATCTTCAGCCAGTTGTGAACTGCAGAGTAAGTGCAGGGAATTGAACCCAAATTCTCTGTTAAAAATACCCAGTGCATTTAACCACTTGGCCACCTCTCCTGCCTCCCAAATTAATTTTAAATTAGTCATTCTTTTAGGTTCATATGTGATAGCTGCCTAATATAAACTGCCTGCTAATAACATATTAGTGAATGAATGGCTTAAGAATAAGAAAGTCCTTAGTCTTTATCCTACTTAGAATTTTAAGGAAAACCATTTGGGATATATCTACTTTCTTTATGTTTTGTTAATTTATTATGTGATACTGAGGATTGAACTCAGGGCCTCATGTGTACCGGACAGTCATTCACTCTACCAGTGAGCAACATCCTCACTCCTTTCTGTGGTTTTTAATTTTGAAACAAAATTTCAGTGAGTTGTTCAAAGTTGTTGAGCTCATTTTGTAGCCTGGGTAGGCTCTGAACATGTGATTCTTCTACCTCAGCCTCTCAGGTTATAGGCCTGAACATGTGATTCTTCTACCTCAGCCTCTCAGGTTATAGGCCTGAACTGCTAGGACCAGCCTTGCTACATGGACTTTTCTTCTACATGTGAAAGAGACAGTTAATTCAGGGTGTTAACTGTTTAGTAGGCTTATGAAGGAAACTTATAAGTCATAATTTTTATATTAATTGTATAATACTATCAGTTGTATTTTTTAATTTTATGTTTGATTTAATAGAGAATAATCAGGACATCAATTATTTTAAAAGTTATCTATATCAGTGGGTTTTTTGTTTGTTTTGGCATTGTTAGGGATTGAACACGTGGTTTCACATAACCAATAAGCATGCTACCATGGTGGTAACATATCCAGGCATTCTTTTCCTCATTTTAAAACTTTATTTTGAGACAAGGTCTTGCTAAGTTGCCAAAGCTGGCTTGGATGTCTGTGTGTATTTATATGTATGTATACCCCTCCCCCTGGTTTTCTCTCAGAACAGAATCTTACTGTGTAGCCATGATTGGCCTACACCACTCTATATAGAACAGGCTGGCCTTCCCTGGACTTGATGGAATCCTCTGCCATCAAGGTGTTAGAATGACAGATGCATGCCATCACATCCAGTTCATATCAGTGGTCTCTACCGTCCATTACAAAATCTGTGTGAACTGTCAGTACACAAGGCAGGCGTGTACTCTTTCAGGTGCTAGGATTCTGTTGAGTGAGTGAGTGAGTTATTTATTTTTGGTCAGTTGAGAGATGTGAAGTAGTGTCTCCCACTGTAGCCCAGGCAAGCCTCCAACTCACAACAGTTTTTATCTGCCTCTGAAGTACTGGGATTACAAGTGTGAGTTACCTAGCTTCTATTGAATTTTTTAGAATAGACATTTACTAAGGTTAGACCTGGGGTCTAAATCTGTACCCTCACTGCAGGTTCTTTTTTGATTAGGAAGCTGCTGCTGGTGTGAAGCACTTTTCTGCACTAATTGACCCTCTTTCACTTTATTTCTTTGTCTAATTTGACCTCTGTGGTGGTTTAAGTGAAAATGTTCCACATAGGCTCATAGGGAGTGGCATTATCAGGAGGGTGGCCTTGTTGGAGGAGGTGTGTCACAGGGGTGGGCTTTGGGACTTTGAGGTTTCAGATATTCAAACTAGACCCAGCATGCCTCTCTCTTCTTGCTATCTGTGGATCCAGATGTAGAATTCTTGGCTCCTTCTCTATTGTCTGCCTGTGCTGTCTCCATGCTTCCCACCGTGATAATAGACTAAACCTCTGAACCTGTAAGCCAGCTGCAATCAAATGTTTTCTGTTACAAGAGTGTGGTGGTTTGAATATGCTTGGCCCATGGGAAGTGGCATTAGGAGGTGTGGCCTTATTGGAGCAGGTGTGTCACTGTTGTTATCATGGTAAGAAGCATGGTGGCACACCTGACACTGGAACAGTATCTGAGAACTACATCCTGATCTTCAGGCCACAGGAAGAGAGTAAACCACTTTTGAAACCTCAAGCAGGGCAGTGGTGGCTCACACCTTTAATCCCAGCACTTGGGAAGCAGAGGCAGGCGGATTTCTGAGTTCGAGGCCGCCTGGTCTACAGAGTGAGTTCCAGGACAGCCAGGGCTACACAGAGAAACCCTGTCTCAAAAAACCGGAAAAAAAAAAAAAGAAAAGAAAAGAAAAAAAACCTTAAAGCCCATCCCCAGTGACACATTTCCTCTAACAAGGCCACACCTACTCTAACAAGGCCACACCTCTTTAATCCTTCTAAAATGGTATCACTCCATACTTACTAAGCATTCAAATATATGAGCCTATGGGAACATTCTTACTCAAAATACTACAGTTCACTCCTTGGCACCCATGAGTTTATAGCCATATTATAATGCAAAACGTATTTAGTACAGTTTCAAAAAGTCCCTATTTGCTCTGTTTCAAGAGTTTAAAAAGTCTAGAGTTCAGCCAGTGGTCTTTAATCCCAGCACTGTGGCGACAGAGGAAGGTGAATCTGTAAGACTCTGGCGAGCCTTAACTTACCCGAGATCCTCCTAGTGAACACATGGAGTCGGGGATTGATGCAAAATGCAAGAGGAATTTATTAATTCAGCATGCTGAGGTCGCTCTGCATACCAAGACAGGAGAGCGACCACACAGCACCCTGTCAGGGACCTTATATATGGATTTTAGAGCAGCAGCCATTAGGCACAGTGTGATTGGCAGAACAGTGTGACTTTTAAACTGATTGGTCTTTAGGGAATGAGGTAGCAGGGGCTTAATCACCCCCTCCCTTCCAGCCTACATGAACCTGTTTCTTCCAGGAAGGGAGGGGTGCCCATGTGTTCGGAGGGGGGAGGGGACCCTGGTGGAATATCTCAAAGTTCCCAAGCTGACTTCTCAAATCTCTGAGTTCTAGGACAACCAGGGGTTCACAGAGAAACCCTGTCTTGAAACCCCCACCCCCAAAGTTCAAAGTCTCCTCTGAGACTCATGGGATTCTCTTAACTGTAAGTCTCTATAAAATCAAAAGAAAAAAAGCAGATTACATACTTCCAACCTATGGTGACACATTACCATTCCAAAAGGGAGGAAAGGAAGTGTTAGTGTAATTTTACAGGTGACAATTTTTTCTTTATTCCAACTATCTCTCAAATAAATGAGACAGAGACTATAAGATTTACTCAGGCTTACAGCACAATAGCTGAACAGTATTAATGCATTTTAATCCTCTAAACTAATCTGGCTACCTCCCAGCCAAAATCCCTAAGATACTTGCATCTTAGTATTGGTCTGACTCTCTCTGCTCCATGTGTATTCCCATGGTATCTCTTTGATCCTTTCCTCAAGGAGAATCCTCTCTTTCCCCCCACCCCCACTTCCCTGGCTGGGATCAGAAATCCAGTCCTGCTCTGCCATTGGCTGATCAGCTCTTATTGACATGTCAGAGAATAAATTTTTACACAACATTGAGTCAGGAGATAACTTAGAATAAGCATTTAAATGCCTTGCCTTGATTGCAACCAGATACGGGGGCATAGAAATCAGCATTTGTATAATACAAGGATAATCTTTACTCAGTGCACAATAACAAAGTGAGGAAATATGGGGCAAAGCAAGATTAAAATCTGCAGGGCAAACTTGAAAATCTGCATCTCTCTATCTGATATCAAAATGGTCTTCAGATTTCCAACTCCTTTTAGCTTTGTCTAACACACTATTCTCTCTAGTGGGCTGGTTCCACACCTGATCTTTAGTTCTCCTTGGCAAGTATTAAATGAATCTGGCATCTCCATCTTCTTGGAGTCTGCAATGAAACCCAGGTTTCATCTTCACAGTTTTACACAGTGGTTTTTCTAGGCCTCCATGCACAGGGACACATCTGATAGACACAGGCCTCAGTGACTCCTTTGCCATGGAGGGAGGAGATTCCACAACCCCCTTCTTGTATCCTTGACTCTAAAGTCAAAACCATGTGGCCAAAGCTGCCCAAGTTCAGCTGCTTGATGGTGCTGAAACTTGGCCCCCTCTTCAACTATATCTGTGCCAGTTTTCAGTTGTAGATGGTCTCCTTCACTGCTTAAGCTTTTCTTTAAATCCATAAATTCACAAGTTGGAAGCCCAGATGAGTGCGGTCTTCCCTTGCAGTCACCACTCTCTTTATTCCTTCAGCCTTAGGTTTTACTTTAAACTTTTCATCTCCTTGAGCATTGAACTTAGCTCCAGTACACTTCTGGTTCTCCTTTTCTCCTCAAACTGAACATTTTGTGTTTCTTCTTGCCTTGCTTGCTCCTTTTCACTGTACAGATCAGGCAGATGAATAAGAAAGGGACAAAAAGCAGCCACATTCTTTGTCAGAATATCACAAGAATGGTCTTTGGGATTAAAAGCATCAGTCTTCTGAGTGCTATTTGCTACTATTCTTCCTCTCTGAAATTTCTTGAACTGGGCTCCCACAGTCCTTCAAACTCCTGTTAGGATGACCCATTAAGCCCTACTTAAAGCACCCAACTGCTTTCTAGTTTAAATCCCAAAGTCTCTCAGATTCTCAGATTGCTGTCACAGCAGTATCCCAATCTCTGGTACCGACCTCTGTCATAGTCATTGTTCTTTGTTCTGAAGAAGCACCATGATCAAGGAAGCATTTAATTTGCAACTTGGCTACAGTTTTAGATGCTTAGTCCATTATTCTAATGGGAGGAAGCATGGCAGTGCCACAGATAGAAGTAGTGCTACTCTGAACATCTGTGTAAAGTGACTGCAGTCTAAGGGGATTGCAAGACTGTACGATAACTTTAAAGTGTAGACAGCAGGGGTGGTATCGCATGAGTTACTACTCCCACAAGTATGCTGAGTTGTTACTGCTCCTTTTTTTTGTTTTAACCGTTCTGGTTGGTCTAAGTGTTTCTTTTACTGTGTTAGTTTTCATTGCCCATTCTCCAGTGGCTATTATGTTGAATGTCTGATTTTAGTTTTATTTTATTTATTTATATGTATGTACATGTCTGAGTGAGTCTTTGCGTGCATGCGTGAGTGCGTGTGTGCGTACGCAGGTACAAGTGCCTTTGCCTGTGTGGGGCCAGAAGAAGGCCCCTCCTCAGAGCTGGAGTCCTGGTGTTTGTGGGACACCTGGCTTGTTCTGTGAGTGCTGAACCAGAACACTGAACCAGAGTCTTAATCAAATTACATATCAAATTTTCTTACCTACTGAGCCATCTATGCAGTCCCAAATTAATATCTTTACAAGTGATTATTATCATGTATTTTTTTTTTTCAAGATAGGCTTCCTCTATTTAATAGCCCTGGCTGACCTGGAACTCGCTTTGTAGACCAGGCTGGCCTCCATATCATGGGGATCCACCTGCCTTTACCTCCCAAGTACAGGGATTAAAGCAGTGGTTCTTAACCTTCCTAATACCTTCCTCCTGTTGTGGCCACCTTCGACCATAAAATTATTTTCATTGCTATTTCATAACTAATTTTGCTACTGTTATGAGTAATAAGGTAAGTATCTGTATTTTCCTATGGACTTATTCAATCCATGTGAAAGAATCCTTTGACTTTAAAGGGGTCGTGACCCACTAGTTGAGAACTGCCAGATTAAAGGCATATGCCACCATGCCAGGCCTATGTATGTTTTCTTTTTCTCTATTTTTTTTTTTTTTACAGATTTATTTATTTAATGTATATGAGTGCTCTATCTGCATGTATACTTGCATGCTTGAAGAGGGTATCAGATCACATTATCTTTCTGCTTTGTTTGTTTGCTTGCTTGATTGTTTCAAGACAATAGTTTCTTTGTGTAGCCCCGGTTGTCCTGGCACTAGCTCTGTAGACCAGGCTGCCCTCAAACCCACAGAGATCCTTCTGTCTCTGCTTCTGCTTCCACCTCCTGAGTGCTAGAATTAAAGGCATGTACCATTATCACCTAGCCTTTCTGCTTATTTTTTTAATTGGGTTGTTTCTATTGTTTCATATAACAATATTTGAAGGAGAAATTTAATAAGATATCTTTAATATTTGTTTGCTTATTTATGTGTGTGGGCATTTTGCCTGCATTATGCCATATGCCTAGTGCCCTCAAAGTCCAGAAGAAGCCATTGGATCCTCTGAGACTGAGTTATAGATAGTTTTGAGCCATCATGTGGATGCTAGGAATTGAACCCTGGTCCTCCTGAAAAGCAGCCATTGCTCTTAACCATTGAGTCATCTCTCTAGTCTCTGAATGTAATAATATTTAATATTTTGGTGTATGTGTGTCTGTTGTTTTCAGACAGGTTCTCACTGTTGTAGCTCTTGGCTGATTTGGAACTCCCTGTGTAAATCAGGCTGGCCTTGAACGTTCAGAGATCCACTTGTCTGCCTCTCAAGTGCTGGGATTAAAAGCGTACACTGCCATTCTCAGTTTAGTCCTAGCTATCCCAGAACCTGCTTTGTAGACCAGATTGGACTCAAATTCACAGGGATTTGCCTGCCTCTGCCTCCCAAGTGCTGGGATTAAAGATGTGTGTCTGCATGGCTGGCCCCCTTATTTTGATTTTTTTGATACAGAGTTTCACTGTACCCTAGGCTATCTTGGAATTTACAGTCCTCCTGCAGCAGTCTTCTGAGTGCTATACTTGTTCCCTGCTCCTGGGTGTTGAACCCAATATCTTTTGTATGAACCACACTCTTAGCCCCATATAAATAAATGTGTGTGTGTGTGTGTGTGTGTGTGTGTGTGTGTGTGTTATATTTGTTTGCAAGGCTAATTTTTTTCCTGTCTCTTCTGAAGGTCCTGTCCAAAATACATTGATGTCTTCACAAGTGTCATCAGGCCAAGGATGCGATTCCCAACTTCCAGGGCCCTACCCTCGTCCAGTGCCAGCAAAGACTTTGAACCCATTCTCTGCACAGTCGAACTATGGTGGTTCTCAGGGATCTGGGCAGACTCTTAATAGTCCCCTTGTGACTTCCAGTCCATTACCACCTTCACTTCATAGTGGTCCTGTTCCCCGAATGCCACTGCCTACTTCTCAGAACCCAGCTGCCACACCAATGCCTTCTGGTAGCTTTCTTCCTGGAAACAACCCAACCCCACCTTTGAATTGGCAATATAACTATCCATCCACAGGACCACAGACTAATCATTTTCCTCATGTAGCTCAGCCAACTATCCCTGGGAATACAAATTCAACAGCAGACCATCAGTATGCTTCTTCTGGAGACCCTGCACTTCAAACCAGCTTCAAAAGGCCAGGTACTCTTGGAGGAATGTTTGAAATGTTGAAATGGAAAAACGTGCTTCTTTAGGTTTGGACTCAATGTTTATAGCCTTAAGCCTTATAGGAAACAAATGTTTTGTTTTGTTTATTTAAAAAATAGTCTTTAAATAAGTTTCTTCTCACACCTTTAACTTAATAGATTGTTTACGTTTTTGAACTGTTGCTGCTTTTGCTTTGTTGGTATTTTGTTTTTCTTTCTTTGTAAGGAGACAAGATCTTGTTGCCTATGATGAATTACAACTCCTGGACTCAAGCAATCCTCCTGCCTCAGCCTCCCAAACATCTGGTTCTCCAAGCTATTTTTCTTTCAGTCCCTAAGATTTCCGGGAACTTATATTTTTGCGCAGTCACTTTCATAGGACTGGCAGATGATAGATGTGGTGGCACATGCCTTCTTAAATCCCAGCACTCGGGGTACACACATGCAAAGTGGGTTTGGTGGTGTCCTAGAAAATAACTGTTTAATGAAAGTTACTCCTAGTTATTAATGAAAATTAATTTCAAATGATTGCCATGGCATGACATAGTCACACTGAGAGTAAGTAGGACTTGGGGGCTAACAGTTGTTCTCAGATCAGTTGGTCTCTTTTGTGTCTTTCTGTCTTTTCTTTGGGGAGACGGGTTGTTCTGTAGTTTAGGTCGTTCTTGTCCTTGAGCTTACTAAACAGCTAAAGATGACTTTGAACTGAGCACCTGCCTTTACCTCCGAAATGTAGTGATTACAGATGTGCACTACCAAACCCAGAGAGATGGGAACGTGGAAAGTTGCAGATATGTGCTCTGCAAGTGTTAGGACCTTTAGTTAGTCTCTAGAACTGCTGCCCATCCTACCCCCATGAAGATTACCTTTAACAGCTAATAAGCTACAGGCTTGATGGAAAGATATCTGTATATAGTTAAGGGAATATGAGTAAAGGAAAATAGCTATTGATACTAGCTCTTCATTTGGAAGTTGTTACTGGTTCATTTTCTTAGAGTATGTACTAAGAATAAACCAGGTTGATGAGGTGGCTCATTGGGCAGACATGCTGAACCAAGCTTGATTATCTGAGTTTAATTGCCAGAACAGTCACCAGTAGAAAAGTTAACTTCAGAAAGTTGTCTCTGACCTCCATGCAGATGTGACATGAGGCCCTGTTCCCCCTCACTATACAAATACATGCACACAATAATAAATAAAGTGTTCTGGGCATGGTGGCACATGGCTGTTACCCCAGCACATGGGAAACAAGGCAGGAGAACCAAGGCTTGCCAGGGCTACAGTGATAAGAATGCATATTGCTCTTGCAGAGGACCTGAGTCAGTTCCCAGCACTGAGGTGGGGCTGCTCTGGAGGATCTGATGCCCTCTTTGGACTCTACAAGCATACACTCAAGTGTCAAACATGCATTTAAAAAAAAAAAAAAACTCCACAAAACCCAAAAAGGACACATTAGCCAGGGCCCATGTGATACCAGTTTTCTACCCAACTGTTACAGACATCTTGTTATTTAATCATCAGTACAGAACAGAGTTGGATATGACGGGACCTCTCTATAAGTTCTCTTGGGGAGCTGAGACAGGAAGATCATGAATTTCAGGCTAGACTGGGCTCTGTGAGAGGTCTTGTCTTAAAAAAAAAAGTTTCATAGCAATTTCTTCACAGCTGAGAAATGTGAAGCTTGAATAATTTGCTCAGTGCACAAAAACATAGTTTGGGAAAGCACACTCTGTAAAAAATATTTCAGGGACTGGGGAGATGGCTCAGCTGTTCAGAGTGCATGCTGTGAAGTCCTGAGAACAGGCATGTAGATTTAGTACTCATGCAACAAGCCAAGCAATCTGGAATGCCTATAACTACAGTTCTACAGGACCCAGTGCCCTCTTCAGGCATTGGGCGCTTGCACAAACGTGTGCATACACAAACACAAATAATAATGAAAATAAATCTAAAAGAAAATGAAAAACTATCTCATCTACTTTCTCAGTTGCTCAAACGGCTTAGGCAGGAAGATTACAAGTCTAGGATTTGGGAGGTGGGGGTCATCCTAGGAAACATCTCAAGAAAACAGTCAACCACAGCACTCAGGAGGCAAAGGCAGGTGGATCTCTGTAAGTTGAAGATTAGCTTGATCTATATAGTGAGTTCCAGGCCAGCCAGGACTACAAAGTGAGATTCTGTCTCAAAAATAAATATTTATAAATGTAAGTACAGTCTTGGTGATAAAGGTCCATGATCAATAACCTAAAATTCCCTTGGCCTAACGGAAGCTCTAAGGCAGAACTTTGACTCCAGCATAGATGTGGTTAGATAAACATAAAAAGCCCTTAAACTTTGAATATTCCCATATAAAAGAAGGGGTTGGGAAGGTAGGTATGGTAGCATAAGCCTGTAACCCCAGCACTTGGTAGGCTGAAGCAGGAGAATCATAGTTCAAGGCCAGCCTGCTAAGACTGTATCTCTAAAGAGAGAGAGGGGGAATGTGGGCAGGCTGTAAACTATGAAACTGAAGTAAATGTATGGTTCCCAAACAACCTCAGCTTCCATTTCTGTGTTCTCCACGTGCACTTGAGACTGAGGCTAAGAACTCTACTGTCAAGCTGGGTGTGGCAGTTCATGTGTAATACTGGTAACTTGGACATAAGCCAGAAGATTGCCAGGAGTTTAAAGCCAACCTAAGGTACAGAATGAGGTCCCGTCTCAAACACACGCACACACATGTGCACATGCGCACTGAAGAGATGGCTCAATGGGTTAAGAAGAACTGTCTACCACTGCTAGTAACTTAAGTTCTATCTCCAGTAACATACACAATAAATAACTGTCATTAAAAATTGTTTTAAATGGCTAGAAGTGGTGGTGAACCCCTTTAATACCAGAGGCAGGCAAATCTGAGTTTGAAGCTAGCTTTGCCTACAAAGTGAGCTTCAGCCCAGCCCAAGTTACCCAGTGAGACCCTATCTCTAAATACAAACACACAAATTGACAGACAGACACACAGACAGACAGATAGACAAGGGACTCAGGCTGTCAGGCTTGTTGCCAAGCGCCTTTACCTACTGAGCCATCTCACTGGCCCATGTTTTCAGAGGACAAAATAAACTAAACTAGAGTGATTACTCAGTGGTTAGGGGTGCTTACTGCTCTTCCATCCAGAGAACTGAGTTTGGTTTCCAGCACTCTTGTTAGATGGTTCACACTACTAGGAACTCCAGCTCCAGGAGATGATCTAGTGCCCTCTTTTGAACTCTGTGGGCATATACATACATACTCCTCCCTTCCTCCCTCCCCCTTTCTCTCCCCCCCCCTCGCACATGCACACACCCCTAAGTAAAAACATAAAAATAAACTTAAAAGAAAACATACACAAGAAAGCCTGTATTGAAGTTACACCTGTTTCTAGTGCTCACATTCTATGTTCTGGTTTTTTTCTGCCTTGTTTTACCCAAACTTTAGTTAGCTTTAGGGATCTGAAAAGGCCAAGTGGAGGACTCTGAGGCTTGGTATTATAAATAGGTACTGATGAACTTTACTTGCCTGGCATATGCCAGGCTCTGGAATCGATCCCCAGCAATGAAGAAACAGGGATTACCCAGTCTCTTATGACCTGGGTTTGTGGTGCACACTTTTAATCCCAGTACTTCAGAGGCACAGGCAGGTGCATCTCTTAAATTCTATCTAGCACAGCCAGGGCTACATAGAGAAACCTGTTTTGAAAAACTTTGTTTTAAAATCTTTTTTATGAAATATACCATATTCTGAATTCAGAAATGTTCTAAAAGTTATGAAAAATAACTGTAAGCTAACTTGTGGGGTTTTTATTTCTTGTTTTGTTTTTCGAGACAGGGTTTCTCTGTGTAACCCAGGCTGTTCTGGAACTTACTCTGTAGACCAGGCTAGCCTTGAACTCATAGAGATTTACCTGCCTCTGCCTCTTAACTACCTCCTGGCTTTAAATACAAATCTTTTTTTTGTTCTAACTTGTGTTTTGTTAAACATTAAGCCATCGAAACTTTGTGGTTAGACCTTTTTTGGTGTCAGACATTCTTTTTAATGCTGAGTTGGGAGTGCACCTTGCCCTGTGTACTTTTGAATTGTGTGGATTGTCATAGATGTGTGGGTGCTTTCCTGATAAGGGAGTTGCAGGGCAGCAATCTTATCTTTACTTTCTCAGTGCTACACTGAGTAATCCTTGCTGAGACTAATAATGTTTATTAATAACAAAGGTTTTTCCATTGGTTCTGGAGAATTTAACAGTATTAAAATGACTTTTTCATGGTTAGCTACATTTGTTCCTTTGGTTTTATAAAATACAGGTGTACTGTAAGTAAAATGTATTAACTGTGTCAGTAATAAGTACAAAAACAATGAGGCTTTTGTTTTGTTTGTGTTTTGCTTTTGTTTTTTAAGTCTTGGAACCAGATATGGGATACATCCTAATAACCCAGCACATGAGGCACTGCAGATACTCAGCAGCCAGAGCATTGGTTGCTCTTACAGAGAGGCCCTAGGTCTGGCTTCTGGCACCCACATCAGGTAGCTCACAACCATCATTCTAGCGCCAGAAGATTTGATGCCCATTTCTAGTCTTTGGGCACTGCGTATATATGCTTCACAAACATACAGACAAACAAAACATCCATACACATAAAATGAAATAAATAAATCTTTAAAAAGAAAACAACCCAGTCTTCAAGAGGGCTTTATATAGTTAGGCTTTGTCTCAAAAGACTGGAGAAGGGAGGGCTGAGAGTAGAACTCAGCTGGTAGAATGTTTGCCTATCTAAAGCTCTGGGCATGCACCTCCAGTTCCCCAGAGCCTCATAAACCAGGCATGACAGCTTGTACTCAGGTAGATGCAGGAGGATCAGCATTCAAGGTCATTGTCAGGCACAGTTACTTGAGATTCATCTGTGCTATATGAGGCCCTTATTCAGACAGACAGACAGACAGACAGTCCAAAGAACTGGAGAGGTGACTCCATGACTAAGAGTGTATACTGCTCTTACAAAGGACTTGAGTTCAAGTCCCAGCAGCCACATAGTACTCAAAACTGCTATAACTCTAGCTTCAGGGGATCCAATGTCTTCTGGTCTCTACCATCGCCACATCATATGGTGAACATACATGGCACTCATAAGCACACACACACATGCACATAAGTAAATAAATCTTAAAAGTTAGATTTTTGTGCATGACTGTTTTGCCTGCTTTTATGTGAGTGCACTATATGCATGCTTTATGCCATGTCAGGAGTCAGAAGAGAACATTGCATTCCTGAAACAGTATGTGAAACCTAGTATGTATTCTGGAAATCAAACACCATCATCTACAAGACTGTTTATTTGTTCAATGCGGGAGTGTACGAATGCCATGGTGCACACGTGAAGGTCAGAGGGTAACTTGGAGAAGTGGGCTTTCTCCATTTGTTTGTTTGTTTGTTTGTTTGTTTGAGACAGGGTTTCGCTGTGTAGCGCTGGCTGCCCTGGAACTCACTCTGTAGACCAGGTTGGCCTCAAACTCAGAGATCTGCCCGTCTCTGCCTCTCAAATGCTGGGATTAAAGTTATGAACCACCATGCCCCAGTCTGTCTCTTCTCTTCTCTTCTCTTCTCTTCTCTTCTCTTCTCTTCTCTTTTCTTTCTTTCTGTTTTGAGATAGGGTTTCTTTGTGTAGCCCTGGCTGTTCTTGAACTCAGAAATCTGCCTGTTTCTGCCTCCTGAGTGCTGGGATTAAAGGCGTGCGCCAACACTGCATAATCTCATTTTTAAGCAGAATGAGTGTGGATTTATTAGAGAAAAGTGAAAATGGACTCCCTTAATGACATGAGAGAGCCACCAAGAGAGGAATGCCCTGTAATCTCATTTTAACAGGTCATACCAGGTAAAACCAAACAAATGAAATAAAAATTGGAGAATTAGTCTAATACTCTATTTTTAGAAAGTAAGTAAAATGAATAAAATATGCCAGACATAGTCACACACACACTGATAATCCCAGTGTGTGGAGACTGAGGCAAAAGAATTATATCATGTTTGAAGCCACCCTGTACTATAATAGTGAGACCCTGTATTTTTTTAGATACAAATTTGATATGATAAAATTAGCAAATTTTATTCATTTTAATTTATTTCTATGGCCTCTTAAAGATTTTTTATGAGGAGTTAATGAAAAAGATAACCAGAATAATCTATTACCCTAGAAGTGATTTGGTGCTAATGCGTGTATGTCCGTAAATGGGAACAAGGTCTTACTATGTAGCCCAACTGGTTTCTAGCTTGCTGACTGATACTCTTGTCTCATCCCCCTGAATGCTGAGATTATGGGTGGCTGGTTTATTTATATTGCTTTAAGAACTGACAGATAAGCATAGTAAGAAAGAGTTAGAAAATGTAGACTCTACACATAGAGTTACAAATTCAAGAAGTTAGTGTATTTCTGTTACTTTACTGATGGCCATTTTTATTAAGATGTCGATTTAGAAGTCTACTTGGTTTTAGTAAAGATTGTTTGGAACCTTTGTCTTAAGTTCTTATGTGACGTGACGTGAAAAACCCATGTTTCCATAGGTTCTGCACTTCCCTTACAGAATCCACCTCTGCCTCCCACTTTTCAGCCAGGAGCTCCTCCTGGGCCCCCTCCAGCTGGAGGCCCACCTCCCAGCCGGGGCCCCATGCCCCAGAAAACACCTCCTAGGGCTGCACTCCCACCTTCATTTAACTCAGCTGTCAATCAAGAAGGTAAGTGAGTGAAAGGCAAAGCCTGCTCAAAACCTCAGCTTAGAGCAGAAAGAGTGAGAATGTGGTCTGCGTCCTTAGAATTATGTTTCTAGAATACATTGGTGCTAGACTATTTCAGGATCCTTCTTCAACCTATAGGGGAAAAAAGATTCCTTCCAAGACTCTTGTTTCTTTTCTATAAAGCTATAGCTACATCTGAGTTATTTGAAAGATTTGTGTATTTGTGGCACACACCTACCTGTAATCCCAGCGATTAAGAGTCTGACTCAGAGGCTAGCATGAGGTGCATGATAATATCCCATCTCAAAAAGCAAAATGTAAAAAAAGGCTTGCATTTTACTTTTTATTTATTTTACTTGTTTTTGTTTGTTGTTTTGCAGTGCTGAACAGCAAACCCAGGATCTTGTGTGTGTTAGGCAAGCACCCTACTATTGTGCTGCAGCCAGCCAGCAACTTCCTTTAAACACTGCGCACTCGCGCGCGCACACACACACACACACACACACACACACGCGCGCCTTCTATCATTCTCTGTGTTTGTATAAGTTTACCCGCATGTAGATCTGCACCACATGTATGTCTGGTGCCCAGGGAGGCCAGAAGCCTTTCAAGTTCTTTACAGCTGGAGTTACAGGCAGATTTGGGCCGAGACGTGGGTGCTGGGAATTGACCCCAGGGGCTTGTGTGTGCTAAGCAATCATTCAGCCTCTAAGATACATTCCTGGCTCTTCTCCTGCACATTTGAGCTTTTTAAAATTACTACTTGTGGTACATATTTATAGTGGAGTGTGGTGGTTTGGTAGATGTGTGATATGTGATGGTCCATCGAGTAAGAATAGTTAGATAATTAGGGTACCTGCCATCTCAAGCACTTGACATTCCTTTGTTTGGTGAACGTTTATAAGTAGCTTTTCTAAACCAGGCATGGTGGTATGCCTGGCAGCATTGGTAGCTGAGGCAGGAGGGATCTTAAATTTGAAGCCAGCTTGGGCTGTGTAGTGAGATCTTGTCTCAAAATAAACAAAAGCCTTCAAGAAATTCTGAAACATTGTAATTGTTTTTAACGTAGTCACCCTTGTGCTTTGTAGAACTAGAAATTGTCCTAACTGTAATCTTGTTAACAACTTCCCTCTTACCTCCCTTAGCATCATCTGGTTACAGTTCCCCTGTTTGATTCTCTGAGATAGCTCTTTCGTCTCTGTATGAATGAGAGCATATAAATGTATACTAGTCCTTTTTCTGTGTCTGGTTTATGCCATTTAACATACTATCCTCCTTCCTGTTATGGCTAATATTTCATTGTGGAGGTACACCTCAGTTTCTTTACCTGTTTTATTCATTGCTGCACACTTTCAGTCCATCCCATATCTTGGCTATTATGTGGAGTGTTCAGTAAATGAGAACTGGGCACCTCTTTGATATACTAATAACAGTATTCCTAAGTTTTGGTTTTTTGAGGCTCTTAGATACTTTTCTGTAGTATCGTACTGTTTTATATTCCCAATAACAGTGTGGAAGAGTTCTGCTTTTCCGCATCTTTGTCAGCATTTGCTTGTTTGGGAGTTTTGCCGTTTGCACCTATCTTTCTGTCTCTTTTGAGATGCATTCTCATGTAGCCCTTGCTAGCTTCACTGTGTAGCCAAGGATGACCTTAAACTCTTGATCCTCCTGTCTCCACCTCCCAAGTGCTAGGACTATAGATGTGTTCAACTTTATTCTTTTATTTTAAAATAGACTTTTATTACATGTGTGTGTGTGTGTGTGTGTGTGTGTACGTACAACTTTTAGGAGTTGGTTCCTTCCTTCCAGCATGTGTCTTAGTGGTCAACTCAGTTCATCCATCAGGCTTGAACCGAACCATCAGACACCTTTAAAGATTTACTTTGATTCTTTCTCTGTATGTGTCTATGTGTGGGTATGTGCACATGTGTCCAGTGCCCTCGGGCACAAGAAAAAAAATAGCAGATCCCCCCTGGAGTTGGAGTTACAGGCATTTGTGATGAGGTTCTGGGAACCCACTTCAGGTCTTTCGAGAAGTGCTCTTAACCACTGAGCAGTCTCTCTAGATTTGTTGTTGTATTTGTATTGGTTTTGTTTTGAGATAGGGTTTTGCAGTATACCCTTGGCTGTCCTGGAACTCACTATGTAAACCAGGCTGTCCTCAAACTCACAGTGGTCTGCCTGCTTCTACCTTCCCATTGCTAGGATTAATGGCATGTACAAAAGAAAGGCATGTGCCACAGCACCTTATAGCATTTGACATTTTTGATAGGCTGCAATTTAAGTTTTTTTCAAAGGTTATCTAAGTTTTTAGATAGTAGTTCATTTCTTGAAGAAACTATATAGCATTTATTCTTATGTCAATTTTGTTGATGAATTTTCTTTTTAGGTATTACATCAAATGCCAATAATGGATCTATGGTGGCTCACAGTACTTATGATGAAATAGAAGGAGGTGGCTTCTTGGGTGAGATGCTATGAGTGCTTCTCTTCTCTCATAGAAGTAATGTGTGTTCATTGTAGGGAGCTAAGAGAAGAAAGTTTATGCTGTGTGTGTGTAAACACTGTCGATATAGTTTTACTTCCAGACATTTAGCTTCTTCATCCAGGGGCTGGAGCTTTAGGCTTTCTGTGCTGCACTTTAATCAGTTATGCATATTTAAATTTATGTACTTAAGTCCCTAAATTCCATTTAGGGTGTATTCAAATGTTTTTTTAAATGAAAATTGAGTCTGAATATAAAATTTATTATATAATATGGGAGTAAATTAACCATGCTAAACTTGTCTGTATGTTTATGGCTGTAGTCTACATTAACTAGATTGAGATAATGCTCTTACTTGTTACTAATGATTGTTTCTTTAAGTTGATAAACTATTCAAAAACTGCAGTTATAATTCTGGTAACTTAACGGATCTTTACGGTGATTTCAAGTATCTGGAATATAAAGTAGAACTTACAAGTTCCCTTGTTTCTAGCAACACCACAGCCTGTTAATCAGAACCCCAAAACAAGCCGAAGTGTGGGATATGCATACCCCTCCTTACCACCAGGCTACCAGAACACAGCACCACCTGTGGCAGGGATGCCACCCTCCCCCCTGAATTACCCAAGTGGCCCCCAGGCCTTTACTCAGGTAACCTTTTTTTTAAAATATATTTTTTACCTTTTTGCTCAAGATATAAACATGAAGAAAGCTTTAAAAGGTATTTTGAATATTTTATAACCATTTAGGATAATAATGAATATTTCATAATGCTTTTGTACTTGCATGTTTCTCTAGACCCTAGCCGAGCCCTACACACAAAAGTTACTCACTTTGAAACTGTCTGTAGACTCCCTTAGGTGCTAATCATTTAACTGCAAGCATGAGTGGCTTAAGTCTGCATCCAGAGGGTCTAAGAGTTGTCAATCTTCTTCAAGAAAGGAACATGCTTCCTTCGACACCATTGCAGCCTCCAGTCCCAAATTTGCTTGAAGACATCCAGAAACTCAACTGTAACCCAGAGTAAGGCTTCAAATACTGTTCTCATAAACATGGCAGTATCTGTGTCCTTAGGTTGTCTGATGTGCTTTTTTAGGTGTTGTGGATAAGCGATCCAGGTAGACTGTAGAAGATAGGAAGGACTCTGTTACTGCTTACCTGAAATTTGCATGCTCTAATTTAAGAAATGGAGTTGGCTGTCTAATCTTTCAGAGTGCAGCCATGCTGTTTTCTAGGTCTGCCCGTTCTCTGAATTGCCCTGTGTTCTTGAACCCTTTCCCTAACACTTTGCATTTCCTTACTGTTCTCTGAAGCCATAAGACTCCTTGTCTACCCTGGTGACCTCTAAGCCAGCTAGTAGCATGGTAGCTTGTACCATGTTGCAGCTTGCCTGGCCTGGTGTTTTCTTTTAACTGGAACTTTAAAAAGAAAAGGGGGAGGGAGGAAGAGAGTGGGTTTATGTCCCTTGAATGGCTTGTTGCTTTTATTAGCTCTTATAAAACTTTTATACTCATGATCATCAATGTAGCTGTATTCCAGAGAACAGGGATTAGGTTTGTTTTGAGACAGGGTTCTGTGTGTAGCCTTGCTGTCCCGAAACTCTGTATACCAGGCTGGCTTTGAACTCACAGAGATCTGATTGCCTCTGCCTCCCAAGTGCTGGGATTAAAGACATGTACCACCAATACCCAGCCTGGCTTCCAACTTTATTCCTCTTGATTTAGCCTCCCAGATTTGAAGATATTATACTTAACTCTTCAATCTGTAAATAATTTAAATGTATGTTGTAAAGACTCAAAAATTGTACAATTTTTAATTTTGAAATAATATTTTTAAAAGCTTTAATAAACTTTGACCTGGTGCAGTGGTGCTCCTGTAATCCTAGCTATTCGGTAAAGTTGTAGGAGGATCACTTGAGCGGAGAAGTTCAAGTCCAGCCCAGGTAGCATATCAAAACCTACCTAAGAAATAATAAATACGTTAGGTAATTAACTGATTTAAAAAGGGTTTTGTTTGAGGATTTGAGTCATCATCTACTAATTTCGAGGTAAGATTAATTACTAGTCCAGACTGTTTTACCTGGAAGCCAGATGAGCCTATTCTTTTTGTTTGTTTGTTTTTTGAGGTTTCTTTGTGTTGTCCCTGGAACCCAAAGAAATCTGACTGCCTTTGCTTCCTGAGTGCTGGGATTAAAGGCATGAGCCATTACTGCTCAGCCTATGGTTAGTTTCTTGAGATATAGTCTTACTGTGGTGGATGTTGGATTCATAGTTATGTGTGGTCACACATGGCAATTTTAATATAAAATTTAAGAAGGTTTATAATTCATTTGTAATCTGATCTAATAACAAGAGTATTAAGATAGGCACCTCTTATCTTTCTTTGTTCTGACTATATGAACTCAGCAACTGACATGTGCTTTTTCTCCCCCAACAGGTTATTTCGATGCACGCTGACTAACGTCCCTCAGACTCAGGCCTTACTGAATAAAGCCAAGCTTCCTTTGGGGCTGTTGCTCCACCCTTTCAAGGACCTAGTGGTATGCTTCTTTTTTGTGTGTGTTTTTGTTTTTTGAGACAGGATTTCTCTGTATAACAGCCTTGGCTGTCTTGAAGCTCACTTTGTAGACCAGGCTGGCCTAGAACTCGCTGAGATCTATCTGCCTGTCTCTGCCTCCCAAATTCTGGGATTAACAGGACTAAAGGTGTGCTCCACCATAGCACCAGTGGTATGCTTCTTTAGAGAGAGTAAATGTGGAAATTATCTAAGTGGTGAAGTATTTTTGCAACAGTGTAAGAATGAATATAAAGTCTGTTATAGGACAGTTATTTTCTGTTTTAATTTCTAATTCAACCAACATTTTTATTACAAGTTAAGAACAAGGTAAGCGAAGTATTATTGAGAAATCCAAGGATGCTATGTATGTAGATGGGCAGAACTAAAAGGATGGATGCAGGCTTGGGGGTGCACACTTGCAGTTCCAACACTTGGGACCGAGATGGGAGGATTTTGAGTGTTTATCTAAGTTATAAAATAGTTTCCCCTAGCTTCCCGACTGCTGCTCCTGGAGTGAAGTCAACTGCTTTAAGAAGTTGCTGCCCACGCATTTATAAATAAAATAGAAGCTGTTCCATAATCTAAAAAAGTGAAAATCACTTACGTCCTAATTCTCCAGGGCTTAAACTGTGATCACTTGCGCTTTTTTTTTTTTTTTTTGGTTTTTTGAGACAGAGTTTCTCAGTGTAGCCCTGGCTGTCCTAGAACTCACTCTGTGGACCAGGCTGGCCTCGAACTTAGAAATCTGCCTGCCTCTGCCTCCCAAGTGCTGGGATTAAAGGCGTGTGCCACCGCTGCCTGGCCCCTCAAAGACTTTTTAAAAATGGTTTTTTGAGACAGGATTTCTCTGTGTAGCCCTGGCTGTCCTGGAACTCACATTGCATACCAGGCTGCCTGGAGCTCACAGAAAGTTCTGCCTCCTCCCAAGTACTGGAAATAAAGGCATGGATCACCACCACCCAGCTAATTAAGTAGGCCTCTTAATATAAAATTAAAATTCTGTAACAGTTTCATTTTCCATTGTTTTAAAATGTACTTTCTTTCCTGGTAGCTGAGACAGGAGGATTATGTGAGTTCAGGAGTTTGAAACTAGCCTGGGCAACATAGTGAGACCTGTCTAATCAGAGAATGGGGTACCTATTTCCTTCTCCATCTGTCCCTGAAAACACATTGTATCATGTACCGCCTTGGCTCTGCAGTGAGCATGTTTAATGAAAAGAGGAATAGTTTTCTAATAGATACATTTTATTGTGGATACCACCCAAATGTGCTCTCTTGAGATTAGTTCTTGCTCTGTAGCCCAGTCTGGTCTCAGACTTGCCACTGCCCTCATGCATCTTCCTCTAGCATGGAGACCCTGAGTGTGAGCCTCAGTGCCTACACTTTTTGTACTAGGTGTCACTCCAAAGTTAAAGTCTCACTGGTCATTTGGAAGGGATCGATTAATACCTTAGCTCTGTTTTTTTTCAGCAATTGCCTGTGGTCACCTCCAGTACAATTGTGAGATGTCGTTCATGCAGAACTTACATCAATCCTTTCGTCAACTTTCTTGATCAGAGAAGGTGGAAATGTAACTTATGTTATCGAGTCAATGATGGTACGATTTTTTGAAACATTTCTTAACTTTTGAAAATTTTGTTTGGGTGGTACACATAATTTGTTTTGTTTGGGTGGCACACACGTTTAATCCCAATACTCAGAAAGCAAAGGCAGGTGAATCTCTAAGTTCAAGGCTAGCTAGTCTACAGAGTAAGTTCTAGGACAGCTAGGGCTACACAGAGAAACTCTGTCTTGAAAAAAACCAAGGTGGGAGAATCAACCCATATTTGTATTCTGTGTACGTGTGTAGGTACGTGTCTGATGAGTGCAGGTGCCCTTGAAGGCCAGAGGCAGATGATCCCTCTGCAGCTGGAGTCACAGGTGGTCGTGAACTGCCTGACCTGGGTGCTGGGAAGTGAGCACACTTAACGGATCAGCTGTCTCTCCAGCCCCTTACAACATTTTCTAATTTTTATTTGCGATGTAGAGAAACCAGATAACAAAAATATGAAATGACAAGAGAATCAGGCATGGTGGTTCACCATTTTAATCTCTGTACTCATAAGGTAGAAGCATGTAGAGGGAGAGACCAGCCTGGTCTACATAGAGAGTCTCTGTCTTGAGAAAGAAACATAGAAATAGCACATAAGCCTGTAATCCTAGCCACTAACAAGTCTTATAGTAATGATAAAAGCCTATCTCAAAGAAAAACAGCCCTTTTATTTACTTGGTATACAGATAATCAGTTCTTTAGTTCATATAGCTAACACTAACTTTTTTTACACCTTTATACTTAGAAATACATATATACTTTGGGGCAGAAATGGGATAATTATCCTTTTGAGACCACATTTTACATTGCGCATATAAATGGAATAGTTCACAGTGTGGTTTAAGATTTTCGTTTTATTTTGAGCTAGTCTCAAATCACTGTGCAGTTAAGGATGCCCTGAACTTCTGAAACCTCTTTCCTCCACCTGCTGAGTGCTGGGGTTATATTTATGTGCTACTGATCCTAGTTTATGATATGCTGGAGATTGAGCCCAGGATTTCCTCCGTGTTAGGCCAGCACTCTGCCAGCTAAACTGTCTCCCGCCAGAAATACTTTTATTTTGAAATTATTTTGTGTGATTTTCCCCCCCTAGGATAAAAGAAAATAAGCCCATAGAGTAACAGCTGCTTTCTTCACTCACTGCTTTTGAACCGAATAGGGCAGTACTCCGTTAGTTGAATGCAGTGTGATCAGTAACTGAAGAGGTGCGCTCACTCAGTAACTACTTTATAATTTATATTTGAAGAGATCATATAACCAACAGCATTCTGTTTGAATTCTTAGCACTTGGAGGCAGAGGCAGAAGGTCATCCTGGATATTTATTATACAGAGAATTCAAGGCCAACCTGGGCTGCCTCCATAAGACCTTGACTCAAAAAGTCAGAGAAGGGAAATTTTTAAATATCTTTCTGGAAGAAGTTTTATTAAGAGTTGAGACTTAGCTGGGCAGTGGTGGTGCACGTCTTTAATCCCAGCTCTTGGGAGGCAGAGGCAGGTGGATTTCTGAGTTCAAGGCCAGCCTGGTCTACAGAGTGAGTTCCAGGACAGCCAGGGCTATACAGAGAAACCCTGTCTCGAAAAACCAAAAAAAAAAAGAGTTGAGACTTAGCTTAATGTGGTATCACATGCCTGAAATCCGAGCCCTTTCAGAGGCCAAGGCCAGCCTGGGCTACAAAACAAAACCAAGTATATTTCTTACTTTATAAAAATTCAGGAAAAAAATATAGTGTTAAGTTCACCTTTAAAGTCTTAAGTATATGTGCTGTAATGCACAATGGAGTTATGCTAAAGGTTGTGGCCCCCTGATGTGCTGTTGAGCTACTTAATGAACTGTAGTTTACCCTTGAGTACAAAATGATTTTAAGCTGATTGTGGTTGTTGTGATTTGTTTGCTATTTTCTTCATCTTGTGTGTGTGTGTGTGTGTGTGTGTGTGTGTGTGTGTTGTGGGTGTGTATGTGGGTGTGGGGGGGTGTGGGTGTGTGGTGGGGGTGTGTGTGTATGCCTGTATGCCGAGATATGCACATGGAGGTAAGAGGACAAATTAGTAGGAATCAGTTCTCTCCATCTACAGTGGTTAAGCTCAGGTTAAGCTTAGCAGCAAGTACCCTTACCTGCTGAGCCATCTTGCTGCCTTTTTGTTTGATTTTGAGACAAGGACTCCCACTGTACTCCAGGCTGGCCTGGTATTTATTGCTATGTAGCCTTGTCTAGCATCTAACTTGGTGGTGATCCCCTGGCCTCAGTCTCTCACATGCTGAGGTTGCAGGCATGCACCACCTCATGAATTTGTTTGTTTGTTTGTTTGTTTGTTGACTCCCCCAGCCTAAGGATTTTAATCTTTAAACAATTACTGGAAAACTAGGTTCAATAACAGCTAATTCCTAACATACTCTGAGCATAGTGAATTATAAGTAGAGGCAATTGGTGTTGTATAAAAACAATTGGTGCTAATAAAACTTGACGGTCCCTCATGGCTTTACCCTCAAACAGTTGCACCTTCAACCGTCTGGGAGCAACCTTCTGTGGCAAAGGTTAATGCTTATACGATTGGGAAGTTTAGGAAAACAACTGGCATTTAATGAGTTTTTATCATCTTTTCGAGCTTATATGGAAATCAGTAAGGCTTTAGATTGGACATCGGGTGCTGGTAAAGTCATAGTGATTGCAGTGTCTGCGAGGCCTCTTGCTGCCATCTATTGTAGGAGGAGTTTAAATAGCACCCTTTTAAAACTCAATTATTCCTTTATTTTTAGCTTGGATTAAATTAATTACAACACCTAAATTAATAAAAATAAAAATGCAAGGTATTGAATTAATCCTTTTATTAATAAATTGTTTGTGTTGCACAGTTCCTGAAGAATTCATGTACAACCCTTTAACCAGAGTTTATGGAGAACCTCACAAAAGACCTGAAGTCCAGAATGCTACAATTGAGTTTATGGCTCCTTCAGAGTACATGGTAAGCTCTCTTTTCTTTCTTTCTGGAGCAGGGTGTATTGGTGGTTTTGTTTGTTGTGTTTGATGTACTGTGTAGCTATGGTTGATCTGGTATTTGCTGGTTAACTGAGGCTAGCTTCAAAGTTCCTATAATTCTGCCTTAGACTTCTAAGTAATGTGATTATGGTTGTAAGTCATACCCCCAGCCATTATACTGAATTTTAAGTAAAATAATATAGTATCTTTTAACAAAGTTCTCTTTTTTAGCTGAGAAAGTATTTGTTCAACAAGTAGAAGTGCTTGTTGTACAAACCCGATGACCTGAGTCCCTGCCCCAGAACCCACACAAAGCTGCAAAGGGGAAAATCTGGTCCTGGGAGTTCCATTTTGACTTCCATACATGGGCCGTGATGTGCACGTGCCCACACATTCACACGTCAGTACATGCATGCATCGTGCATGTACACACATGTAGATTAAGGTGTTCAGAGAGTCAAGGTGTGTGTGAAGTTCTGCTTCAGTGTCTTGTCTATGTCAAGGGATTTGCAACATAATATTGGGATCGCATTTATATCTCAGTTAAATCAGTCTTTTGTGTTTCATAAATAATGCTACGTAATCTCAACATTCAGGAGGTAGAGGCAGGAGAATTAGTTCAAGCCTGAATTTCACTGGAGTTAGGTCAGTGTGGGCTATCTCTCTTCGGGCTGGAGAGATGACTCAGCGGTTAAGAGCACTGACTGCTCTTCCAGTGCCCTTGAGTTCAATTCCCAGCAACCACATGGTGGCTCACAAACATCTGTAATGGGATCTGATGCCCGCTTCTGGTGTGTCTGAAGACAGCTACAGTGTACTCATATAAATAAAATAAATAAATCTTTTTAAAAAAAATCGTCTTCAAAAACAAACAAAAAATGGCCTAGAGATATGGTTTAGAGAGCTTTGGGCTAGAGGGATGACTCAGCAGTTAAAGAGCACTGGCTGCTCTTCCAGAGGACCTAGGTTCAATTCCCACCATCCACATGGCAGCTTACTCCATTTCCTGGGGATCTGACACCCTTACACATTCATACATGCAGGCAAAACACTAATGCACATAAAAAAGTCATTAACAAAGGGGGATAGGGTTAAGAGCTCTGACTGCTCATGCAGAAGACGTAAGTTCAGTTCCCAGCACTCATGGGGCAGCTCACAATGTCCTGTAACTGTGGTTTCGGGGGATCTGAGGCCCTATTCTAGCTTATGTACATGCAGACACTCACATATATACATAAAGTTAAAAAAAAAAACAAACACAAAGCCCATGTCTCTTGATTTAGATACTCTTTTACTGAGCCTTAATTGTATCTAAGCCAAATGGAATATGAAAATGATGCTAACATGTAACACCAGCTTGACTTGTCTAAGGAGCATATTTCTTTATTCTGTGCACGTGTGTGCATGTAAGCCAAAGCTCAGCCTCCTGTATCATGCCTCAGGTGCTATCCATCATGGTTTTTGCCTTATGTTTGAATAGGGTCTCACTGTGTAGCACTGACCTATCCAGGAACACTTGAGACCAGACTGGCCTTGAATTCATAGAGATCCACCTGCCTCTGCCTTCTGAAAGAAGCTAGAATTTAAGGCATGTATCACTAAGCCAACCCACCTTGCTCTTTTTGAGACAGGATCTCTCATTGACCTGGGACTCATTGATTAGGCTAGGCTCACTGCTTAGAAAACCCCAGGGATCCTCCTTTCTCTGCTTGCTCAGCCCTGGTTACAATTCCTGCCACCAAACTAGATTTCTCACGTGGGTTCTGGGGATTGAACTTGGATCCTCATGCTTCTCTGGCAGCACTTCAAGTGAGTTGTCTCCCTGGTTAGGGATGTATATAGTCATTTAGTCTGTTTTACTATGTAATTTATAAGGGGTCAGTCTTTTTTTTTTTAATTGAGTCACTGAAGTTATTAATAACAGTTCTCCACCAAATTAAAGTTAAAGAACCCAAGCATCTGCTGGGTGTGGTGTTACACAACTTTACTACCAGCATTTAAGAGGCAAAGGCAGGTAGATCTCTGAGTTCAAAGCTAGCCTGTTCTACATAGTAAGTTCTTAGAACAGCCAGAGCTACATAGAGACCCTGTCTTGAAAACATTAAAGAGGAAGAAGAGGAAGAGGAGAAAAAGAAGAAATATGCTCAGTAGACAAATCAAGTAAACATAAATGTATATGTTATCAAATAATTATGAAGTAAGCCAGTTGTGTTAGTACTATCTGGATCAAGGCCATAACATTAGTTGCTGCAGAGATGGCTCAGGGGTTAAAAGCACTGTAGACTTCCAGAGGACCTAGATTTGATTCTCAACACCCACATGAGAGTGGGACTCCAGCATCCCCTTCTGTCTTCCAGGTTGTGTGCACATAGTTCCCAACAAAATACCCTGCACATTAAGAGTGTTGCCTATACTGCCAGAAGCCCTGCGATGGCATGTGTTCTTTCCTGCCTAGAGAAGTCTCTTCTGAGCTATGCCAGACACTTCTCTTTCTTTAAATTTGAAATGGATAGTATCTTCAAATGAGCAGTTAGTTTTTTCAAAGGTATATAAGTGTGCTCTAAGGACTGCTTAAATAGGTTAGCTTAGGTCTTACTTAACCCCTGTGGGAAGTGTGAGGTGCGTCTGTACTCAGGGAAGTGGTTCTGCCTGCTGCCTCCACTTAGGCCTTTAATCATACTTACGGAGTACTTCGTTGTATGCGACCCCATCGTGTAAATATAAATTTAATAGTGTTGGATATATTTAATTGACTTTTTTTCCTTCTAGTTACGACCACCACAACCTCCGGTGTACCTCTTTGTGTTTGACGTATCTCACAACGCAATAGAAACTGGATACTTGAATTCAGTTTGCCAGAGTTTATTAGACAATCTGGATCTGTAAGTGTCTTAACTCAGCTTAATTTGAAACAGATAGTGTCTTCAAAATGAACAGTTAGGTTTTGGGGGTTTTGTTTATTTATTTTGGTTTGTTTTGAGTCAGGGTTTCTCTGTGTGGCCCTGGGTAACCGAGAACTCGGTCTGTAGACCAGGCTGGCCTCAGACTCAGAGATCTACCTGCTCTATCTCCTGAGTGCTGGGATTAAAGGCGTGCGAAACCCAGTGGTTTTTGTTTTTATTTTTTTTAAGGTTCTTACACAGTTATGTTCTGAAGGACCACATAAATGGGTTAGCTTAGGCCTTCCTTGACCCTGTGTAAATATGAAGAGGGCTGTGAGGAGCTAGCTCACTGTGCTGTTACCATCAACAGCTGCTGGTCTGCTTCCTGTAATCCTCTTTCCCACTCCTTTCTACTTTACTCTTTTCTTTCTTTCTATTTTGTTTTTTGCTCTTTTGAAACAGTGTTTCTCTGTGTAACAGCACTGGCTATGCTGGAACTCACTTTGTAAACCAGTAGACCAGGTTGGCCTGGAACTCACTGGGATCCGCCTGCCTCTGCCTCTCTATTGCTGGGACTAAAAGTGTGCCCCGCCACGCCCAGCTCCACTTGACTACTTTTAAGCAAATCTCAGCCATCATATCATTTTGCCTTTAAAGTGTAAGATGCTACTCTGTAGTCAAGGCAGGCCTCAGTCATCTGGTCTTACACTTTTAACAATCCTCCTGCCTCAGATTCCTGAGTGCTGGGATTATAGACATGAGCTCTGTTCATCTTTTTATTCTTAATTTGTCTCAACCAATATTGCATCAGGCTCACTAGACTAAAAGCTCAGATAGTATACGTGTGTTCCATTTGGTTGTCATAGTTGTGTCTCTTAAAAGAGCTATGTTTTAAATGGTATATACATAGGATATGTATAGCATATAAAAATTAGTGTGACCAATCAGTATAAGAAATGATAGGCTGGGGGCAGGAGAGATGGCTCAGTGGTTAAGAGCACTGACTGCTCTTCCAGTGGTCCTGAGTTCAATTCCTAGCAACCACATGGTGGCTCACAACCATCTGTAATGAGATCCGATGCCCTCTTCTGGTGTGTCTGATGACAACTACAGTGTTACTCATACATAAAATAAATAATTCTTTTAAAAAAAGAAATGATAGGCTGATAGCCCCACAAACTGAGTAACTCCCTCACACTGGCCACAGCGTTCTTGCTCCTCTGTGTGTTTGTGTCTCAATCTAAGCTCTGCATGGGAGCCAAGCTTGAAAAAGGCTGGAAGCTTGTTCCTTTCCCACTAAGAAATTTTTGTTCTGTATGTTGGGTCCTTTAAAAGATACTTTTGATCCTCTTTGTTCTTAAAGGCATTAAATAATAGAAAAGGCTTATGTAATTGTTTTAAGTAGAGGCAGTAGCCAAATTTACACTGCATTTTAATTTAGTTTTTTTATGGTGTATTTTTTGGTTTGTTTTTGAGTGTTTTGCCTGCGTGTATGTGTGTGCACCACCTGTGTACCTGGTGCCAGAGGAAGTCAGAAGAGAACATTCAGTACTCTAGAACTGGAATTACAGTTGTAAGCTGTCACGTGGGCGTTGGGAATTGAACTGGGACCTCTGCAAGAGCAGCCATGTTCTTAACCACTGAGCTATCTCTCCAGCCCCTACAATGCAGGGTAAAATGCTAGATCACAGTTTTTTGAAGCATTCTTTTTTCTGTGATGTTAGAGACTGAGTATGGAGCCTTATACCTGTCTGCCAAGTTCTCTACCCCTGAGCTAAATTCCCAGCCCCAAGCGTTCTTTATAAAATAATTTGAATTTGGGCTTAGTTTTGTACATATTTTCCAGGTTTTTTAAAAAAAAAAAAAAACTCACATGTACCAAAAAAATTATTTACACCTTTGTTATAGAAGCATAACCGTTTAAACTGCTGCAGTTTTGCTGCTTTTTGTTGGTGACTTGCTCTTTCACTTGAGGAGGGCATTTCCACAGCAGGTAAACCTGGGCTTCTGTAAACACCTGTGTATGCCCAAGCACTCTGTGCTACTACAGTGCGTGCTTACATGTGACAGTAAGGAGAGAGAGAGAAAGTGTGTTTGTGAGTGTGTGTGTGTGTGTGTGTACAATGATTAAAACTTTTTTGTGAATTTGTTTCTAGGCTCCCTGGCAACACTAGGACAAAAATCGGTTTCATAACATTTGATAGCACTATCCATTTCTACAGTCTTCAGGAAGGTCTCTCCCAGCCTCAGATGCTAATAGTCTCAGATATTGACGGTATGTGTTAGAGTCAAACTCACTCAACTGCCTGGAGAATTGTCCCTATCAGAAATGTTTCCTGAGGTGTTTGGTGTGTTAGGATGTGTGACATGACTCTAGTATAATAAAGAGACCCACCCACCCACCCCACCCCACCCCACACCAAGCTAAACCCACTGAATAGCTCAGGCTGGCCTTAAACTTGTGTGTACCACAGGGCCAGGCTGAAGAGAAGTCCTGAGTAGAAAGTTACTAGACTGATGGGGTTATGGGAGTCTTTAGGTCCAGTCTCATTTTATCAGAGACTCGAAGGGTTATGGAGGAGAAATGATTGCTGAGCAAGGAAACAAAGTCAGCGTGACATTAGAGCCTGTGGGAGGTGTGGCCGTGACTTTCCTTTCCTACCTGAGGGCTGTGGGTGTCACTGTGTGGGAGACTTCTTTTGCCTGTGCCACAAAGACAGCAAAGGGAGTTCATCACTGACACGGGACCAAAGAGAGATGCTCCAAAACAGACCCAAGGGAAACAGTCAGGTGATTTATTATGTCAAGGCTTTTTGGGGAGGGAAAACTGACATGAGAAGGAGTGAGTTTGAAGAAAATTAAGTAAACCAAACATGGTAGCACATACTTGTAATCCCAACACTGGGAAGGAGACAGGAAACTCACTACAGCCTAAGACCAACCTCATATCCATTGTGAGTGCCAGGGCAGCCAGGGATAAATAGTGAGCCCTGTCTCAAAAAAAAAAAAAAAAAAAAACAGAAAGAAGTAAATTTAAGAGTTAAAAACATGCCGGTCGCTGGGCAGTGGTGGCGCACGCCTTTGATCCCAGCACTTGGGAGGCAAGGACAGGCAGATTTCTGAGTTCGAGGCCAGCCTGGTCTATAGAGTGAGTTCCAGGACAGCCAGGGCTACACAGAGAAACCCTGTCTCAAAAAAACAAAAAGAAAGGAAAAAAAAAATAATGCCGGTCAGTGGTGGTACCTGTAATCCCAGCATTTAACTCTCAGAGGCAACCCAGCACTTGGAAGGCTAAGACAGCTGGATCACTGATTTCAAGGCCAGCCCAGCTTGCTCTACACAGCAAGTTGTAGGCCAGCTGGGCCTACATAGTAAAACCCTGTTTTTTGTTTGTTTTGGTTTTTTGTTTTTAAAAAAGGCAAAAGGATCCAAGTTCAAGTTCATCCTCAGCTATATAGAGAGTTCAGCAACAGCCTGGAATATGTGAGACCTCGTCTCAAAAACAAAAATGAACTTTTGATGGGTATGGTAGCGTACACCTGTAATTCAGGCCTTTGGGAGGTATTGCAGAAATTTGAAGCCAGCCTGAAGTACATAGTAAAGCCCTGTCTTAAAAGGCTTGTTGGCTAGATCTCACGAAATAATAGAATGCCCCCTTCACATATGCAAGGCCCTGGATTTAGTCCCTAGAACTGCAAAAGAAAAACAAAATACCAGTTTACCAGGGAATACTTTATATAGTGAGGAAAGCAGCCCATTGTGTGGGAAAAACATACTTGTAATTATGTATCTGGTAATGAATTTTTTTTTAAAGTGTATTCATTTTATGTATATGAGTACACTGTAGCTGTCTTCAGACACACTAGAAGAGGGCATTGATCCCATTACAAATGGTTGTGGTTGCTGGGAATTGAACTCAGGACCTCTGGAAGAGCATTTAGTGCTCTTAACCTCTGAGCCATCTCTCCAGCCCCTGATAATGAGTTATTTTTTGTTTGTTTGTTTGTTTTTTAATTTATTTTATCCATGAATATGTGTCTCTGTGTCTGCTAGTGTCAGACCAGAAGTGTCAGGGGTCTCTGGATCCCCTGAAACTGGAGTTACAGGCACTTGTGAGCTTCTGACGTGGGTGCTAGGGTATGAATTAGCATCTGGAAGAACAAATGTTCTTAACCTACTGGGCTATAACTCCAACCCTAATAATGAATTTAATATGGAGAATAAATTCAAATTATATTTTTCTTAGGAATTAAATTTCTTCAATGAAATCAAACTAGGAAGCGAGCATGTGTGCATGAAGAATTATAAGGAATTTACATGTTCATTCACTCACTTATCAGAAAGTAGGGATTTTTATGGAGGTCCTAAAAATTAGTAAAACATTATTGTTTTTAGACACGATCTCATGCACACTAGGCTGGCCTTAAGCAATAGTTTTTCTTTTAACAGTGTTTTATAAGCTGGACATTGTAGTGTATTCTTGCGGTCTCAGCAGTAGCACAGAAGCAGAAAGATGAGCCAGGCCAGTTAGGGCTACCTTGTAAGACCCTGTCTCAGAACCACATGAGTGGCTAAGGACATAGCTCTGTCAGTAAAGTGCTTGCCCTGCAAGCCAATGGACCTGACTCCATCTCCAGAATCTATGTAAATCCACATAGAAAACGTCAGACATGGTGGTGTGCTTGGAATCCCAGACTTGAAAGGCAGATTAAGACAGATTCCTGGGCCTTGCTGGCCAGGCAGTCTAGCCTAATTGGTCAGCTCCAGGCCAATGAAAGATCTTGTTTCAAAGGAATTGGGTGGTATTTCTGAAGATGCTACTCAAGGCTGCCTTTTGGCCTCCCCATGCAGTGGGATACACAGCTCGTGGGCATTAAAAAAATTAAACAGACAGACAACAAAAAAACACTCCCAAACAAGAAAATGAAGGAATGTATATTCTAACAGGCTCATCTGAAGTGATGGAGTGTCTTCTAGTTCACCTGCTTCTGTAGTACTGTTAGGAGGGTCGCATCCTTTAGGAAGAAGCATTGCCTGCATGACAAAAATATTAGTAAATTATTACTTAAGATAAAACCAAAGCACTGTTGTATGTTCTATTGAGTGCCTTCAGAGTTATGCTAGGGAGTAATATTGGATCCCCTGGAACTGGGATTACAGACAGTTGTGAGCCCCGTGGGTGCTGGCAACTGAACCTGGGTCCTCTAGGTAAGACCACAGCTAGTGGTCCTAACTGTCGACCCATCTCTCCAACCCCACAACTGTCTTTCTGGTACTAAAAATGTGTCTTTGGTAAGGTGTAGTAACCACACAGCTTTAATCCTAGCACTTGGGAGGCAGAGGCGGGTGGATCTCTGTGAGTTTTTGGATAGACTAGTCTATTTTAAGAGTTTCAGGGCTACACAGTAAAATCCTGTCTTAAAAAAAAATCAAGAGAAAAGATAAATAATAAAATGGATGCTTCTTTATTCTTTCAGATGTTTTTATACCTATGCCAGAGAACTTACTAGTAAATTTAAATGAAAGTAAAGAGGTAAGGCACACTTTCCTACCTGTCATGTTTAACTTAACACTGAATGCATATCTCTGAAATGAACTTTAAGTTTTGCTTTTCTTTGATGTTTTTAGGCTATGTAGCACTTTAGATCTACTCTTAGTTTACATTCATTAGATGGACAGTTCTTGAGGTCAGCCTTGTACTGGTTGTTTTTACTCTGAGGCAGCAGGTTCTCTGTGGTGGAGCTGAAGTCGTGTCCCTTCCCGAGGGAAGACCACCTGGAGGAGACCTGCCCTGCAGGCCAGGCCGTGTGGGAAGAGGGAGGGTTGCTAAAGACTGCTGCTGGTCACTGCGGAAGCACGTAGCCAGGCTGCTCTCAGTGCTTTTGCTTTTCTGATTCACAGAGTGTCATTGGGTCAGTTCAGAAGAAACTCTTATTACCTGCCTGGAAATTGCCATGACATAATACAGTGAGAGGTGAACAGAATGTGTCTGAAGGGGGGATGTTGTCTACCCTGTACCTGCATATATGCCGTAGGGTAACATTTAACCAGCAAGTCTGTGCTCTCCACTGTTGTCAGTGGAGATTGTGCTATAGCACAAAGTATTTTTCCCCATTAATTCTCTCTTATCTGTACAACCTAACTTAAATAGGCAGTTGGTTTTGACTTTGTTTTTCTTTTGTAGTAATACTACTAGTTGGCATCGTTACTGCATATCTTAGATTTTGCAACAGGAAAGAGTTAAACTCACTTTGGAACATAAAAGAATAAAGTATGTAAGGTGCTAGAGAAAGCCATGTTTCTTGGCATTAAAATAGATACTCTTCTAAATTGTGATGGTTCTTTTGCATACATTCTGGACTTACAGTCTTGCTGGACTGCTGCATGTGCAAGAACTGTAAGGCCCCAGTTTTGATGTCTTGCTTGCCGATTTATAATGTTTACTTAAAATGGCTTTCTTGTCATTGACCAACTTCATTGTTTATTGTAGTGTCCATAGATTCTCAGACCATCATCATGATTCAGTGTCCTGTCTGTTGTATTAAATAATGATAGATTGTGGGGAAAATTTCATTGTAACATTCTTGAGTCTTCTTGCTTATTTCACAAGCTTGTCCAAGATTTACTGAAAACGTTGCCACAAATGTTTACTAAGACGCTGGAGACCCAGAGTGCCTTGGGTCCTGCACTTCAGGCTGCGTTTAAGTTGATGTCACCAACTGGTGGTCGAATGTCTGTCTTCCAAACACAACTCCCAACGCTTGGTGTGGGAGCCCTGAAACCGCGAGAGGAACCCAACCAAAGGTCATCTGCTAAGGTTAGACTTCCAGGAGGTGTGTGGCCTGCTCTGTGCTGGAGCTGTCCCTTTGACCAGCGAGCTTGTTTTCCATTTGTTTTATTTTTCAGCTGTGAGGAGGAGGACTGTTAGTAATGAGTAAAAGGTTTCACTTCTGTTCCCACATAACTGTCCTGTTATTTTCTGTACCACCTGATATATCTGTGCTTTGTTATCTTTAAATACTTTAGGCTGTTAGAAATCCAGCCTGGCTTTGATGAGGAAGTCTGGAAGACTAAGAGAATTCATTTGCTAGGGGCAAAGTAGAAGCAAAATGGCCATTAGAAGTGGTCGTAATTTAGAGCCGGGCCGTGGAGGCGCATGCCTTTAATCCCAGAACTTGGGAGGCAGAGGCAGGCGGATCTCTATGAGTTTGAGGCCAGCCTGGTCTATGGAGTGAATTATTCTAGGGCAGCCAGGTATACGCAGAGAAACCCTGTTTCAAAAAACCAAATAAAAATAAAAAAGAAAGAAAATGGTTATAATCTGCTAGACTAACAGCCAGGGATTTCTTCTGAGTTCCTTTTGTGTAAGAGGGTTAGAAATTTGCATTTCCCAAAAGATGAGAGAAAAACAGGTCCATGTCATTCCTGGCCAGACAGCGTAAGTCCTAATGCCTATTAGATAGAGAGGTTGCACTTGAGTAACTGATCTTTGCATCCTGTTTTCTGTAGATGAAGAGAAGATGGTGCTGCTGCCACCCACCTCTTAGGTAGCCGAGCAGACTAACACAATGCCGTGTAGGAATCATTAGAATGTCCTCAGCAGACGGAGAATTTATTAGGCTAAAGGGAAAATAATAGTTACCTTTGTCTTTTAATGTAATTATTCTTACAAAATTGACAATTGTTATACGTAATAGAGGTTTTTCTCTTCTTTCTTTCTTTCTTTAAGTATTTCTTCTTAGTAGTAAACAGAATAAACATAAGCCCCCAGTAAGTGCTTAACACTGTGGTATTAACCTAATTATGTATTTATTTTTTGATGAATTTAAACTTTTCTCTTTATATTCTACAAATAATAGGATATACACCTGACACCATCCACTGACTTCTATAAGAAATTAGCCTTGGATTGTTCTGGGCAGCAGGCAGCTGTTGACTTATTCCTTCTCAGTGGACAATATTCCGATTTGGCTTCTCTGGGTACGTTCTTGCCCCTTCCTTCCTTCCTTTTGTTGTTGTTGTTGTTTTGGTTTTGGGGTTCTTTAGAGACAAAGTCTCAGGTAGCCCATGCTGACCTTGGACTGTCTGGGTCCCAAGATGCTACTGGTCTCAGGATTCTTCCTCTGCCTCCTCTCATGTGCTGCAGTTACAGACTTGTGCTGTCACACCCAACAGTGACTTCTATTTGATGTTTGATTTTTGCTGAATGAATACCAGAATGGCATTGTTACAATAGTGTTCTAAATAGAGAGCCAGGTGAAAATAAGCTTTATTCTTTGGGAGAGTAGTCTTCTTCATTGTTGTCATCGTTGTTTCAGTTTTCTTTCTTGTTTTAATTAATTTTTTGCATTAATTTATTTATATTTGTATACATGTGGTCATGTGTGGCGGTCAGGAGACAGCCCACAGGACTTGACTCCCCTTCTACCACGTGGGTCCAGGGATCAGACTCAGGCTGTCTGGCTTGGTGGAAGGCACCATCATCCACCGAGCCATCATGCTGGCCCAGTTCTTTATTTATAAAATGGGGTCTTAGTGTCACCCGAATCAGTAGTCATTCCCACCCCCTCTACCGTAACACTCCCCAGCCTCTCAAGTAGCTGAAACCATGTGCATGCGCCACCATGCCTGGCCACCTGCTGACCAGTCACTTTATCAGACACTTTAATCTATTAAAACCTGACTCTCTTGTTTTGTTTTTGTTTTGTTTTTTTAATGCTTTTTAAAGACTGTTTCTCTATTTAGCCCTGGTTGTCCTGGAACTCACTCTGTAGATCAGGCTAGCCTCAAACTCAGAGAGATTCACCTGCCTCTGCTTCCCAAGTGCAGGGATTAAAGTGTGCACCTCCATGCCCAGGGACAGTGTCTCTTTACATAGCCCTGGCTATCCCAGAACTCACTATGTAGACCAGGCCAGACCCAAAATCACAGAGATCTACTTACCTCTTGCTCCCAAGTGCTGAGAGTAAAATCCTACACCATTACACATGACATTGTACTCTTTGTTTTTTTTTTTTTAAAGATGTATTCATTTATTTTATGGGAGTACACTGTTCTCTTCAGACACACCAGAAGGGGGCATCTGACCCCATTACAGATGGTTGTGAGCCACCATGTGGTTGCTGGGAATTGAACTCTTAAGACCTCTGGAAGAGCAGTCAGTGCTCTTAACTGCTGAACCATCTCTCCAGCCTGACATTATACTCTTAATTTCATGTAAGGAAAGTAGAGAACATGCTTGCTATAGCACTGTTATAAAGGAGAAGAATGAGTACAGTCACTTTGATGTGAAGTTTAGTAGTTACTATTTTAGAGGGGTGTACTGAGAGGCCGAGGTGTGAGGAGTGTGTATGCATGTGTGTGTGCGTGTGCCCCCACATTATGGCTCACAACCTCCTATTAACCCCAGCGTTAGAGGACGTGATACCTCCAGCCTCTGAAGGTACAGGCCCAACATACACTTGTGCCTAATTAAAATAATAAAATTGGAAGTAGATGCATAATGTAGTCACACACACAAGTGAATTAAAAGATGATTAAAAGGAATGTGTTCCCCTCCAGGCTGTATCTCTCGGTACTCAGCGGGCAGCGTGTATTACTATCCCTCATACCATCATCAGCACAACCCAGTGCAAGTACAGAAATTCCAGAAGGAACTACACAGATACCTCACTCGGAAGATTGGATTTGAGGCAGTCATGAGGATCCGGTGCACCAAAGGTGGGAACACTTTTCCCTCATAGAGGGTACATGATAAAAATACGTGTCTTACAGGCTTTACCGGTACTGCAGAGATACTTTGAGTTTTAGAATGCGAAATTATACAGTATGTAATTAAAGGGGGGGGGGAACTGTTTAAAATCAGGATATATTAGGGCTGGAGAAGTGGCTCAGCAGTCCAGAGCACACGATCTTGCAGATGGCCCAAGTCATGTCCCAGCATCCACACTGTGGCTCACAACTACCTGGAACTCCCGCTCCAGGGGATCGGATGCCTGCCCTCTGTAGGTTCCTGCACTCATGTGCACAACCAACACACAGACATGCACATATACATAATTTAAATAATAACAAAAATAGAGAATATTTAAAACATTTTAAAAATACCGAATATTATGAATGTATTTAAAACTACTGAACACACACATTAAAATGGTACATTTTATGCTATGTCAGTTATTTCAGCTTTTCTTTTTTTTTTTTTTTTTTTTTAAGATTTATTTATTTATTTTATTTATATGAGTACACTGCCACTGTCTTCAGACACACCAGAAGAGGGCATCAGATCCCATTACAGATGGTTGTGAGCCACCATGTGGTTGCTGAGAATTGAACTCAGGACCTCTGGAAGAGCAGTCAGTGCTGTTAACCGCTGAGCCATCTCTCCAGCTATTTCAGCTTTTTAAAAAAGGGACTAAATCTCAAAAAAAAAAAATGCGTGTGTGTGTGTGTGTGTGTGTGTGTATGTGTGTACACTAAATATGGAATCAAAATACTGGTCCCAGAGACACCTCAGCAGGTAAAGGACTTGATGCCACACCTGAGTTCAATCCCTGGGACATACATGATAGAAGGAAAGAACCAACTCCTATATATTGTCCTTTGACATTCACATATGTATGCATTGTGGTGTATAGGTGTCCCTCTCCCCCCAAATTAAGTGAATAGATATAACAAAGATAAACTTTTAAAGATAAAATAAAATGTTATACACTGCCAGTGTTCTCCAAAAACACTTCTGAAAATGTGCTTTCTTGCTGTTATTTAAGGAGATGTCCACTGCTCCTCAGCATCACTGAGTGCGCTGTCTTCTCTAAGATATTTTACTATATGATAAGGGAGCAGGGTGACATATCCATAACAACCATGGCGATGATTTTTTTATTCTAGGTCTTTCCATTCATACTTTCCATGGGAACTTCTTCGTCCGTTCTACAGACTTATTGTCTCTTCCAAATGTAAACCCAGATGCTGGGTATGCAGTACAGATGTCAGTAGAAGAAAGTCTTACTGACACTCAGCTGGTTTCTTTTCAGTCAGCACTCTTATATACATCAAGTAAAGGTAAGTTTTGTTCACATTTATTACAAAAAAAAACATGATACCTACCCTCTTGGATTTTTTGATACAGAATTTCTGTGTTCTGCTCTGGCTGGACTGTATAGACCAGGCTAGCCTCAGACACATAGAGATTTACCTGCCTGTGCCTCCCAAGTCCTGAGATTAAAGGCATGTGCCACTCCACCCCGCTGAGATCTAGCCTTTCAACAGCTAGACATGCACTAGCTGTCTAGCTGTTGAGACACGACTGCACATGAGCACAGAGTTTAAGGACAGTAAGCTTTATAGTGTGCTGCTGTCCCTATGGCTGATGGTACCCTCTTCTTGTAATTCCTCGTTTCTATTCAGCCTACAGATTATTGGTAATCTTATGCTATTCTTGGTAGTCAAGAGATTTGTCTTTATTTTCTTTCCTAAACTATTTTATTTCAAAAGAAATGTGGTTTTTGGGGGGTTTTTTTGTTTTGTTTTGTTTTGGGGGGGGGCTTCAGTAAGTGGATCTTTGTGAGTTTTTTTCTTTTTCCCTAGAACTCACTCTGTAGACCAGGCTGGCCTCAAACTCACAGAGATCTGCCTGCTTCTGCCTCTCTCTGGAATGAAGGGTCACTAATGCCTAGCCTTTTTTTTTTTTTTTTTTTTGAGACAAGTCCACCGTATGTAGACACACTACTGGCCTTGAACTTGAGCTCCTCCTGCCTCAAATTCCTAACTGTCATTTTAGGCATGTACCACCCACTGCTCCCAGTAACAGATATTTATCTATGACATTCTGATTTTAAAAAATTCTCTCTAGGCTGGAGAGATGGCTTAGTGGTTAACAGTGCTTTCTGCTGTTCCAGAGGGCCCAGATTTTTTATTCCCAGCCCTTGTGTGGGGCAGCTCACAACTTCCTATAGTTCAGGAATCTTAAACCTTCTGGCTTCTGTGGTCACCCACATACATGTGGCATTCATACATATACACACACATAAATAAAAATAACTAAACCTTCAAAAAATCCCATTAGGGCCAGAGAGATGGCTCAGTGGACACAGTGCTTGCTGCATAGAATCTGGATCCCCACTACCTACAGATTTATGACCTCAGTGCTATATGACAGAGACAGCAGATTCAGGGACTTGCTGGCTAGTTAGTCTAGTAGAAATAATAAGCTTCTTTTCCTTCCTTCCTTCCTTCTTTGTTTATTTCTTTCTTTCTCTCTTTAAGTGTGAGGTCCTGGATTAAATAAATATCAATCTGACATTACTGATATGGGCAATTACTGAAGGAAAGGTGCCATGATATTAAAATGAGAGACAGCCTTAATAAACAAGGTGGAGAGTGATGGAGGAAGGACATCTGATATCAGTCTCTGGCCTACACATGTGCATGCATGGTATACATGCATGTACCACACACGTGCAAGACACACAAAACTCTTATTGTATGGTGACACATGCCTTTAACCCAGCACTTGAGAAACAGAAATAGGTGGATCCCTGTGCTTTCAAGGCCAGCCGGGGTTATACAGACCCCATCTAAAATGAAAAAAAAAAAAAATCCCTCTATTATGCTAGGCTGTAGGATCTATTGATAGGGTACTTATTTGCCCAGCATACACAAAGTCCAGATCTATCCCCAATGTGGCAAAAATCAGGTATCGTGGTACACACTATACACTTGTAATCCTAGCACTTGAGAGATGGAAGCAGAAAGATCAGAAAGCATCCTTGACTATATATCAAATTGAGGTCTGCCTGGGGAATGTGAGACCTTGTCTAAAATACAGAATTGATGAGTGGTGCTGAAGTTATAACTGTAGTGGGACATGTGCTGAGCATGTATGGGGCTGTGGTCATGGTGCTCAGCACTGAGATAACAGCAGTGTGGCAGAGGGTCTTTACCTCAGCCGGGTGGGCCTTACCCGGCCTTTGACCATTCAGTTCCCAGATAAAAGACACACAACCTTTATATTTATAATAAACCCTTCATACACAAGAGCTGGGCAGATGTCCACCCTCTAAACCATTAGTTTCTACTTCCTTATCGATAACCCCGAGTTAGAACTTGCCGTGTTCCATCTGGGCCGCTCTTAACTCCAGTTGGCCAGCCCTCGTGGCCATGTTTTCATGACTCAACCTACCCATGGAGTCTTCTCCTCTCCTCACCCTCTTCTCCTCCTCTGTGGTCCTGCCTCAGATCCCAAGCCAGGTACTGAAACTCCACCTACCTCTCTTCTGCCCAGCTATAGGCTGTAGGCATCTTTATTCATCAGTGAGGGATAACTTGGCGGGGTAAGGTTACATAGCATCATTTGGGTCTACATGAGAATTCCTTCATCCTTGGGTACAACCAGGACCAGTATTTAGCATTACAATACATAGCAACAGAACTTACCTCAACAATTCCCCTTTTTGGTCTAAATAAAAAGGTTCCTTCTCTTATAATCATCATCATCATCATCATACAGTATGAACAATTATGAAAATTATTAAGAGTTACATTCAAAAAGTCCAGTTTGTATTGTATTATCTATCCTATCCTGGTGAGTTCAGAGTTCTGTATTTCAATCAATTTTTATCCTAATTTGCATTATTAATTTAAAAATACCTTCTTAGACTTAAAACATTTCTCTAAATGTTAAACAAAAGTTTAATCAGAAACCTGAAAAGGAATAAATATTACCTAAGTAAACAGGAAGCATAGGAATGTAGCTTCCAAAACTATAGAAATGACAGAGACCACTGAGCCAGCTGCCTGGACAGTCCCCAATACTCTTAATTGAATCTTTAGCTTTAAAAATGCTAATGGTAGCCAGGCAGTGGTGGCACACACCTTTAATCCCAACACTCGGGAGGCAGAGGCAGGCGGATTTCTGAGTTCGAGGCCAGCCTGGTCTACAGAGTGAGTTCCAGGATAGCCAGGGCTATATAGAGAAACCCTGTCTCGAGAAACTAAAAAGAAAGGAAGGAAGGAAGGAAGGAAGAAAGGAAGGAAGAAAATGCTAATGGTGAATGCAAAAAGTCTACTAGACTATTAAGAGCAAGATTCTCACCTCGTTATGAACAGACATAGAAGCAAATGCTCACAATCCAGTTGTGGTGAGAAACAGATACAGGAGATAAAGAAAAACAAGACACCCATGGCTGTGACTGTCAAAGATGGAGTCATTCCCTAAGGGTTGGCAACCAAACCCAGAGGTTTACATATTGTTTTGTTTTGTTTTTTTTAATTCATTGACTGCTGTTATGATTACCAAAGAAAAGGTACTGAAATTTAAAAAAAACTTTTAATAAAAAATATAAGCCAGGCATGGTGGCACACACCTTCAGACCCACCGCTTGGGAGGCGGGCAGATCTCTATGAGTTCAAGCCAGCCTGGTCTAAGTAATGAGTTCCAGGAAAGCTAGAGTTACCTAGTGAGACCCTATCTCAAAACAAAAACAAACAAACAAAACCAATCAAACAAATATGTATAAAATTAAGGACTGGAGAGAGAGCTCTGCAGTTTAAAGTACTTGCTGCTCTTGCAGATGACCCTAGTTTGGTTTAGTTCCCAATACCCACACGGTGGCTCACAACCACCCGTAACTCTCATTTCCAAGAGATCCATTGCCCTCTTCTGATTTCTAAGGGCACCAGGCACGTACATGGTGCACATATATACATGCAAGTAAAATATTCATACACAAAAAATAAGTCTAAAAATAATTTTTAATATATATGAAACTGGTGTTGGAGAGGTAGCTCAGCACTTAAGGGGATTTGATTCTTGTTCTAGAAGACCAGGGTTTGTTTCCCAACACCCACATAGCAGCTTACAACCATCTGTAACTCCAATTCCGAGGGGTCCCTCCCATCTCTCTGACACCAAGCACAAACATGGTACGTAGACATACATGCAGGCAAAATACTCATAAAAATAAATCTTTTTTTCTGGGTCGGGGTAGGTTTTGAAACAGAGTTCCTCTGCATAGTAGTTCTGACTGCCCGGGAATCTTAGACCAGGCTCACCTCCAGATCTGCCTGCCTCTGCCTCCTGAGTTTCGGATTAAAGGCATGCATCGCCACGCCCGGCCTAAAGTCTTTTTTTAAAGGCAGATTTGTTAAGCCTAGACATGGTTGTGTGGCTCTCTAATCTTAGCAGTCAGACAGCTGAGGAAGTAGGATTATTAACTGAAGGCCTGCCTGGGCTATATCTTGATCCTGTTCAGGAGGGAGAGGGGAAAAGCTAGCATTTTTTAACTGTCAAGTATAATTTCTGCTGTCTATTTAATAATAACTTGAATAAGAAGGGTTTCATAGTTAAAATATAAAACCTGAAATTTTTTCTGATACTTTCTTGGATATTTTGCTGTCTATCTGACCTTCTTGGTTCTAAGTTAAAAAATAAATGGTTTTAGAGCTGGCAGGGTGGCTCACAGGTGAAGGTGCCTGCCACCAAACCTGATAGCCTAGATCCAGTGATCACTGGAGGGCAGGTGGTGGGAGCAAGCCAGCATGGCAATCTCTGTGCGCATGAGGTGATGGATATTTTTTTTTTTTTTTTTTTTGGTTTTTGGTTTTTGGTTTTTGAAGACAGGGTTTCCCTGTGTAGCCATGGCTGGCCTGGAACTCAGAAATCCACCTACCTCTGCCTCCGAGTGCTGGGATTAAAGGCGTGTGCCACTACTGCCTGGCAGATAAATATTCTTAAAGAAAAAGAAGTGACTTTGACATAACCCTTTTAAAAATAGCTCTTCTGTTTCCCCTACAGGTGAAAGGAGGATTCGCGTCCATACATTGTGTTTGCCGGTAGTTTCTACCCTGAATGAAGTCTTTCTTGGAGCCGATGTGCAAGCAATTTCAGGGCTACTGGCCAATATGGGTAAGAGTTGTTATTGCCTTAGATATTATCACCCCATACCACCTAGCACACACATATATTTGTCCTACCTGAAGTTGTTACCGTGGAGGTTTTGACGTTAGAGGCCTTTTCTCTGTTTCAACCGAAAGGTCTGCTGAGCCCCTGTGCCTATTTTGCTTGAGCTTTGTGGAGGGAGGCATAATGATGTGTTATAGGGATTTCAACCATTTTAACTGTATAATTGTATTATTTTTAGTATGTTTACGGTTATACAGCCATCATCACAGTCTGATTGTAGAATATTTTTATCACCCCAAAAGAATTTCATGTCCAATTAGTGCTCCCTCCTACCCTCACTGACCCTAAGCCACCATTAAGTGACTTCTTATGTTTGTCTACTTTGGACTTAAATAACTGTCTTTTTAAAAAATATCCAAATAACTGTCTTTTTTAAAAATATCCAATATTGCCGGGCTGTGGTGGCGCACACCTTTAATCCCAGCACTTGGGATTCAGAGGCAGGTGGATTTCTGAGTTCGAGGGCAGCCTGGTCTACAGAGTGAGTTCCAGGACAGCCAGGGCTACACAGAGAAACCCTGTCTCAAAAAACCAAAAAAGAAAAAAATCCAATATTTTCTTATGAAAATTTAAATTTTTTTCTGAAAGATTATAAATATAAAAAAATAAAAATATTTTAAAATTATTTCTATTTTGTTTATGGTGTTTTGCCTACATGTATATGACTGCATATGGAACCCCTAGAGCTACAGTTAAGGATGGTTGTAAGCTGCCATGTCTGTGTTGGGAACTGAACCCAAGTCCTTTGCAAAGCAACAAGTGCTCCTGAGATGCCACTTCTCCAGCCCCTCATGTAATGTTCCGTGCGAGCAGCTGCTGGAACTGTTGCTAATATGCTTTATGAGCTCTGACATGGATAGCAACACGTGAAAGAAGGCTTCCTAAACATCTGCACCCGTAGCAACTGACCCCTTGAACCAAAAATATTTTATGCATTCCAAAGGTATAGGTATACAAATCAAACAGTTATTGATAATGAATAATGAAGAAACTTGATGACTTGGTATATTCATAGTTTCTCCATTTAGTAAATACAAAAGCAAATTGCGTATTAATGAGATCACTGTGCTTGTTTATTTTTTACATTAAAAACTCGTGGCTGAACTGCTTGACATCTAAGTTTGGGGTGTTTCAGCATTTCTTGGAGTTGATTTAATATCAATGCTGAAAAAACTGTCTCATGTAAATATATAGCGTAAAATAGCCAAAATATGTTTAGGGCCATTATTCTGTCCTGATCTCAAGATCAGCTCATTTAACAATTTTTTATGAACAAATGTGTTCATTCATAACCTTGTTTAAGTCTGCTCTGAAGAAAATTCACTGGGCCATTGGATGTCTAGGTACCTGGAAGGCAGAGGCAGGTAGATCTCTGTGAGTTTGATGTCAGTCTGATCCAGGACAGCAACAGCCAGAGCACAGAGAAACCCTGTCTCTGAAAAAAAAAATTTTTTTTCTTTTAAAATAGGGCCAGCAAGATGGCTTGACAGGTAAAGGTATTTTTTGAACTACCTGAGTTCAATCCTTGAATTCACATAATGGAAAAAGAACCAATTCCTGCAAGCTAGCCTCGTGCATGCACGTGTGCATGCGTGAATGATCTCTTCTGTCCTTTCTAGAAGAATCACCAAGCTTGTATCCTGTTCCTCTTTTTGCTCTGCTCACACCTCACTAGCTGTTGATAGGTCAGTGACTGCCAGCCTGAGTGATGCCCGGGATGCCCTGGTGAACGCTGTCATAGACTCCCTCTCAGCTTACCGCTCTTCAGTCCTGAGTGGTCAGCAGCCAGGCCTCATGGTTCCTTTCTCCTTGAGACTTTTCCCACTCTTTGTGTTGGCTCTCCTTAAACAGGTAAGAAAACTCAGACTACCACAATAAAAATGTTGAAAGCTTTTTTTTGAGCTCTTAAATATTGTGTAAGTAGCTTTAGACCAGCTAAATATTCTGAGAATGGGAACCCGATCTCTTACAGGAACACTGAAGGGATTTATAGCCAAAGAAATTTATAAGTAACTAATTTAATGTAAATGCCTCACTCACCAACAATTCAGTGATGTGACCACAAATTCAAATGATAACCAAAGAAAGAACTGAAAATTATATTGTTGGTCTAAGAAGCCATGCATGTGTTGCATGTTCTTATTTGCACCAGAAGCTTAAAAATGAACACACAGACTCAGAGCAGAGTGACGGCTGTTAGAGACTGGGAGTGTGAGGGATGGAGAGAGACTGGTCAGGGGACAGATCTACCAGTTAGATCAGAAGAATCCTTCCCGTGTGAACAGTGGGGGGGGGGGTTGGGGGGGAGTGGTGTGTGCTTGCCACAGCATGTGTGTGACGGTCACAAATGCCTCTTTCTGCTAAGTCAACCTAGTTCTAACTTCTTTACTCAAGTCACAGAAATTACCCAAGTATTAAAGTTTTAACATTTAACATCCAAGATCTTCTCTTGAACACCTTTTCTCAATGGTCTGCCTTCCTTGGTCTCTGTCTCTGTCTCTCTGTCTCTGTCTCTGTCTCTGTCTCTCTTCCCCCCCCACCCACACACATACACACAAAGGGAATTGACTAGTTGAAACTTCAGATGGGGCTGCAGGGTAATGACTTCTTAAAAGATATTTTCAAGGAATAATTTATGATAAATTTGCTAATTCTGTCTAAAGATAAGCGTTTAGCAATTGACATAAAATTTTGTCTTTTTCTAATGTTGAGGTGGGGGTTGTTGTTTTGCTATAGAAATCTTTCCAGACTGGGACAAATGCACGTCTAGATGAACGAATTTTTGCCATGTGTCAAGTGAAAAACCAGCCGTTGGTTCACCTCATGCTCACAACACACCCCAGTCTGTATAGAGTTGACAACCTCTCAGATGAGGTAAGACCAACTCCCTGTTCTGTGACTTCTTCTGAAAAATGATAAGTTTAATTATATTCAGTACAGAAATGAGAGTTTATTACCTAATTCCTCATTTGTTTTTTGTTTAGTTTTGTTTTGTTTTTCTAGGTAAATGTACAGAAACTTTGATTTTTAGGAACGTTCCTAAAAATATTAACTTTAAATTTTCTAAGACAAACTCTCTTTTTCTAATTTGAGATTTAAAGATACATATATACTATACAAGTGTCTCAGAGTGTCTCTTGCTGTGATGAAACACCATGACCAAACGCAACTTGGAGGAAAGGGTTTCTTTCAGCTTATAGTTCATAGTTCATCATCGAAGAAGTCAGGGCAGGAACACAAGGCAGCAGCTGTTGGAAAGGCTAGGGAGGGTGCTGCTTCCTTATGGCTTGTCAGCCGGGCTTCTTTCACATGCCAAGACCACCAGCCCATAGGTGGCACTGCCCACAATAGGCCATCCTCACATCACTCACTAACTGAGGAAAGTGCCCACCAGCCAATCTGGTTTTCTCTTCTCAGATGACTCTAGCTTGTGCCAAGTTGACATGAGATAGCCAGCAGTGAAGGCTCTTACACACCCCAGCCAGCCTTTCCTAATGTTTAACTTTATAGCTTACTGGCTTGTGCCTGTGGTACAAACAACTTTAGCTAAAACAAGAGGATCACTTTAGCTCAATCAGCCTGGACAACAGTCCTGCCTCAGAAAACAAAATCCAAAAACTCTAAGAATAAATACAAAACCACACTATATTTATAAAAATCCAAGAAAAGAGAGAAATTTTTGATTAATCCATTATTAGTCGTATTTCATTAATGTCACTTATCTGTTCACTGTATATCATAGTTTTGAATTTATTTTTTAAAACCAAAGCCAAGCTTGGTGGTACAGATCTGTAATCCTAGCACTTGCAAGGTGGGTCAGGAGTTCAAAGCCAGCCCCAGCTATAAAGGGAGTTCCAGGCCTGCCTGGAAAGAAACCCTCTCTTTAAACCAAAAAATAGGAGCTAAGGATGAAGCCCAGTTGGTAGAATGTTTGCTTAGCATGCATGAAGCTTGAGTTCACTCTTGGCATTAACCTAGCATGGTGGTTCATACCTGCATTCTCAACTGTTGAGATATGGAGGCAGGAGGATCAGAAAAGAAGTTTAGAGTTATCTTTAGCTACATGGGAAGCTGGCAACCAGCCTGTACCTAAAGATCTGGTCTCAAAAAACTAAAGATGTGGGGCTGGAGAGATGGCTCAGCGGCTAAGAGCACTGACTGCTCTTCCAGAGGTCCTGAGTTCAATTCCCAGAAACCACGTGGTGACTCATAACCATCTGTAATGAGATCTCTTCTGGTGTGTCTGAAGACAGAGACAGTGTACTTAAATAAATAAATCTTTGGGCCAGAGTGAGCATGGCTGGAACGAGAAGGGGAAAACAAACTAAAGATGGGAATGGGTTGGAGAGACGATTTGTTCGTGAAGTGCTTTCCTGCATAAGCATGAGGACCTCAGTTAGCTCTCCAGTATATGATGACATGGATCTGTGACCCCTGCACTGGGAAAGCAGAGGCAGGAGGATCCAGGGACCTGCTGGCCAGCCAGCTGAGTCAACAAGCACCAGGTTCATTGAAAGCTTGCCTTAAAGAATAAAGTGGCAGGTGACAGAAAAAACATTTGCCATTAACTTTTGCTATACAAATAAGAAATAAATATCAGAATTAATTTCAATTATTAGAGTCATAGTGGCTTTGTTTAATATACATATTATTTCGTGTGTATTATGCATAACCGACTTGCCTATTTAAGATCCAAACTCTTACAAGTCAATTCGTTTAATTGTATTTGTTGTTTAACTGTGGCTCTAGAGAGCTGAGCATGGTACCCCATGACAGTAAGTTTAGCACTTAGAGGAGAAGGCAGGACAATCAGGAGTTCAAGATCATCTTGAGCTACAGTTTGAGGCCAGCCTGGGCTATATCAGACCCTTTCTCCAAAAAAGTACTGAGGCTAGGGGTTTGGCTCAAAGGATAAGATGTTTATTGTGGGAGCATGAGGACCAGAGTTCAGAACCCACATAAAAAACAAGGCAGGCATGGCAGCCACCTATAGTTCCATCATTCAGAATTCAGAGGCAGCAGATTCCTGGGACAAACTTTCTAGAATTGTTGAGCTCTAAGTTAAGGAAAAAACTGCCTTGATAAAGTAAAGATTGTCCAACATCAATTTTGAGCCTGTGTACAGGTAAACACATACATGCCCATGAATGCTATATGTACTTATGCAAATGTGTGTGCTTGTGCGCACATGCGCACAGACGTGTATCTGTGTATCGTGTCTGTGTGTTAACCTGTGTGTAAAACCTCCTCCTTTGCCTCCTTCAGGGAGCTCTCAACATCAACGACAGAACCATACCTCAACCCCCCATTCTCCAGCTCTCAGTGGAGAAGTTGAGCAGAGATGGAGCGTTCCTCATGGATGCAGGCTCAGTGAGTGGATTGACTCCCCTTACCAGCTCTGTGCTGCTGAGCCTCCAGAATGGTTGGCTTCAGCTGCCTTTCTTTATATGTTAGCATTGGCTGTTCTGCTGTCTCCCATTTCACGGTGTTTAGTAGTTCTCTATACAGTCTCACTAAGCATGTTCATCCTTTGACTTTTTAAAACATAGCCAGTGGTAAAAGTGTCAGACTCACTATTAGGCTGCTTCTCAAAACAGTGTGTTCCTGTTTGCAGGTACTGATGCTTTGGGTTGGAAGAAATTGTTCACAGAATTTTCTCAGCCAAGTTCTGGGAGTTCAAAACTATGCATCAATTCCACAGACAATGGTAAGCTTTTATGTCAGTGATCATAAGCGATTTAAAGGACATTTCAAATATGATACAAACATGAACCCCATTTTCAAATCAGGAATTAATACTCCAGATTTCTCCCAAAGTAAGTATCCTCGTAGATAGTATCTCTCTTCCAATGAGCAAGTGCTCATTTTATGGTTCAGTTTGGGTGTGCTTCCAGGCAGGTTCTTGCTATGTTGCTCATGTTTGTTTACGTCTCAAGAACACAGACAGTTCCTTATGCCTCAGAGTGTCTATTTGCTAGGACTACAGCCACACACCACTATACCAGGCTCATCTTGTCTTGTTTGTTTCTTTTGGTTTGGGGTTTTGTTTTTGTTTTTTTTTTGCTAGCCTAGAACACACTATGTAGACCAGGTTGGCCTCAAACTGACATAGATCTACTTATCTCTGCCTCTTGAGCTACTGTACCTGGCTCATTTTGTCTTCTAATGTATTTTTGGTTAGCCTTGTGGTTATTTTTGTTTTATTTTATGTGTATGAATGTTTTGCTTGCATGTAGATATATGTATCACATGCATGCCTGGTTCCTGTAGAGTCTAGAACGGGGTGTGGATCCACGGAACGGGACTTATAGATGGTTGTGAGTACCATGTGGGTGATAGGAAATGAATCCAGATCCTCTGCAAGAGGTGTACATGTTCCTAACTCCAAGCCATCCGCAGCCTCTTCGAAGTTTTGTGTGTGTTTCATCTACTTTGGTTTGTTTTTGAGATAGTGTTACCAGACTCTCTCTGACCTGCCAGCTCCTGAATAATGACACAGAGACTTAGTATTTATTAAGCTTTGGCCTTAGCTGGCTACATCCCAGCTAACTCATCTAACTTAAATCATCCCAACTGTTCCATTCCATGTCTGCCACGTGGCCCCTTACCTCTCAGTCAGTCAGTCAGTCAGTCAGTCCTGGCACTTGTTCCTTCCCCTTCTGTGTCACAATGATGAAATCTCTCACCTGTGAATTCTTCCCACAGTTCCTACCTCTACCTGGAAGTCCTGCCTTTCCTCTCTTGTCTCAGCTATTGGCCCATTAGAAGGTGATGGAGGTGTATATGTACAAAATACTAAGGCAGGTCATTGATCCATAAAAATAATAATACCAAAGTCCAGCCAGTACATAACCTGCTGCTGGTACAGAAATCAACATTTGAAAAACAACCTTTATTGCTGGGCAGTGATGGCGCACGCCTTTAATCCCAGCACTTGGGAGGCAGAGGCAGGCCGATTTCTGAGTTGGAGGCCAGCCTGGTCTACAGAGTGAGTTCCAGGACAGCCAGGGCTACACAGAGAAACCTTGTCTCAAAAAAAGAAAAGAAAAGAAAAGAAAAAGAAAAACAACCTTTACATAGTGCACAAAAAGATTCAAGATAGGTCTTACTCTGTAATCCATGTTGACCCCAAAATTATGGCAGTTTCCTTGTCTCAGCCTTTCAGTTGCTAAGATTATATGTAGATGTGCAGTACTGTACCCAGCTGAGAATGGCACTGGGTTTTTTTGGGGGGTAGAGGGGTGAAATTCTTTTCAGCCAGGGTTTTACTTTGTAGCCCTGGCTCACCTGGAACTCATGATGTAGACCAGGCTAGTCTCAATCTTACAGCGTTTCTCTTACCTCAGCCTCCAAAGTGCTGAGGTCACAGACATGAACCACTGTATTAGTTAGAGTTTATTGCTGTGAAGAGACACCATGCATGACCATGGTAACTCTTATGAAGGAAAACATTAGTTGGGTTTGGCTTACACTTTCAGAGGTTTAGTCCTTTATCATGGCAGGGAGAATGGTGGCACAGAGGCAGACATGGTGCTGGAAAAGGAGCTGAGAGTTCTACATCTTGATCTGCAGGAAGCAAGGAGACTGTATCTTCTGAAGATAGCAAGGAGGAGGCTGTCTTTCCACAGTGGGTGGAGCTTGAGCCTGAGAGACCTCCTCCGCGCCCCCCCCCCCCCCCCCCACAGTGACACCCTTTCTTCCTCCAGGCTATACCTCCTATAGTACCACTCCCATGGGCCAGGCACTCAAACACATTCGTGTATGGAGCCAGACCTGTTCAAACCACCGCAGCCACCTTCCCCAGCTGCCTGTCATTTCTAAAGTGTTTAAAATGATAATTCTCAGCTATACATGGTGGCCTCAGGAGGCAAAATCAGGAGGATCTCTGTGTGATCCAGTCCAGCCACAATGAGTTGCTGCAACCTTATCTGAGTTTGATCCCCAAAACCCATGTGAGCGGGAGAAGCAGCTCCACAGAAGTTTTTCTCACATGTTCATTTCATGCACATATACATATAATAGTAAAAGTTTGGATATGTTTTATGTTTATATGTATATAGCTGTTTTGCCTGCATGTGTATCTGTGTGCCTTATGTGTGCCTGATTCCCAAAGGAGAGAGAAAGGGTTATCAGTCCCTTGAAAGTAGAGTTATAGACAGTTTTTAACCACCATGCAATTGCTAGAAATCAACCCTGGTTTTCTGGAAGAACAGCCTGCTTTAACTACTGAGCCACAAGCCCTTTCTCCAGCCCAATGATAAATTTTTTAAGAGTTAAAGTATTGTCTTTGAAGGAGAAAGCACTGAATTTAGTTAATGACCCCAAAAAAAAAAAAAAAAAAAAAAAGTGTTGCTGTACATGACATTAGTACCTGTGTGCATGTCTCTGTGTCCTTGTATGCTTCTGTTTCTCCCAGCTCCCCTTTTAGCAAGGGTTATTGAATCCAGAGTCTTACTCACCCTAGATAAGCATCATCTGAGTGCTGTGTCTGCGCATGTACATCTTCGTGCCAGAGGGCCTCAGATCCCATTACAGATGGTTCTGAGCCACCATGTGGTTGCTGGGAATTGAACTCAGGACCTTCAGAAGAGCTGCCAGTGCTCTTAACGGATGAGCCATCTCTCCAACCTACATTTGGATAATTTTAAATTGTAAAGTTAAAATTGCCTTATTTTTTTAGTACCTACTGCTATTGTGTCCAGCTGTGGAATACATATTTATTTTATTGCTTTATATACCAATAGGGTTCTGTGCTGCACTCCCGGCAATAATTAAAGGACTTAAGTATTTATTTTAAAATTTTTATTATATCTAGTTCTTCATTGGAGTTTGGGTGTACATATCATGGGTAAAGTGTGGAGGTCAGAGGACAACTTTTGGGGATTGATTCTTTCTACTAAGTGGGTCCCAGAGATCAAACTCAAGTCACCAGGCTTGGTAGCAAGTACCTTTACCCACTGAGTCATCTCCAGTCCTCAGGATTCATCTATGTAGAAGGACTTCGATGTCAAGGTTACAGCTAGGATATAAGCTTTCAGTCCTTGAGCAAAACTACTAAACTGGATGAATAGGTATTTTAAGTAGTGAAATAAGAAAGTATCATAGGGCTGGAGAGATGGCTCACCAGTTAAGAGCACTGACTGCTTTTCCAAAGGTGGTTAAGTTCAATTCCCAGCAACCACATGGTGGCTCACAACCATCTATAATAGGATCTGATGCCCTCTTCTGGTGTGTCTGAAGACAGCAACGGTGTACTCATACATAAAAGAATAAATAAATCTTAAAGAAAGAAAGTGTCATATTAGTAATAACCACCTTGATGAGTTGGTTGATTCTAAATTTCATGAAGTGAAGAGCTGAGAAAGTTTTCCTAGATCAAGACTGTACTAACTAGATCAAGACTGTACTAACTAGGCCCAAGAGCCTGCTTGCTACCTGTTTTGTATTTATGATCTTATTGGAACTTAAGTGTAGCAATGGCGAAGCTGAGTATTTGCAACAGAGACAAAATTACTTCCAAGCCTAAAATACTTACCCTGGTCCATCAAAATCACCAGCTGATTTTGAATCATAAATCTAAAGGGTGCAGACTGCATGGTAGATGATAGAGCTAATTTGGAGTTTCGTTTAACAGACAGACCTTCCAGAACTTGATACAGCAGAATCTGCCAGAATAATAGCTTTCATCTCATGGCTTAGAGAACAGAGGCCATTTTTCCCAATACTCTATGTAATCAGGTAAGTCAGTATTTTTTTGTTTTATGGGGGGTTTTTTTGTTTGTTTGGTTGGTTGGTTGGTTGGTTGGTTTTGTTTTTTGTTTTTCCCTTTTTTTCAAGACAGGATTTTTCTGTGTAAAAGCCCTGGCTGTTCTGGAACTCAGTTTATAAAACATACTGACCTCCAATTCATTGAGATCTGCCTGCCTCTGCCTTCCAAGTGCTAGGATTAAAGGGTAAGTCAGACTTTTAATGTGTCAGTGTCTGGCTTTACAAGAACTAATTTTGAATCACAGTATGTATGTGACTGAATTTGTAAGTAAAACTTTTAAAAGAACATAGAGGGGTCTGGCAAAGTAGCTTAGTTGGTAGAATTTGTTGTTGTTGTTTTGGTTTGCTTGTTTTGAGACAGGGTTTCTTGTCTTTCATAGAACTGGCTCTGTAGATCAGGCTGGCCTTAAACTCACAGAGACCTGTCTGCTTATGCGTTCAAGAGCTGGGATTAAAGGTGTGTACCACCACTGCCCAGCAGTTGGGAGCGGTAGCATCTTGTGCAGCTTATTCAGCATGATATAAAACAGTGCATGGTGACACATGCTTGTGATCCCAGCAGTCCAAAGGTCAAGGCAGGAGGATCAGTTTAAGTTCATCCTCAGAATTCTGAGTTCAAAGCCACCCTGAGCTACATGAGACACTGTCTCAAAAAAAGAAAAAGAAAAAAAAAATAGAAAAATAAAATGTACTTCTTTTCAAAAATAGTCATAAACTATGCATGATAACCAATTATTAGAATTGATAAACTTTTGATAAGCTTGCTAATAAAAATGTCAGTAGTTTTTCCCCTAAATAACAAACATTTACATCAGAGAAACCTCCAGGCATAGTTTTTTTTATTTGTTTTTACACTCAGGTGTGTGTGTGTGTGTGTGTGTGTATGTGTGTATTTTGCCTACATGTCTGTATATACACCATATGCATACCTGGTGCCCTTGGAAGTCAGAAACACTTGACTCCCCTAGAACTGGACTTAGAGACAGTTGTGAACCACCACTTAGGTGTTGGAAACCAAGTGAGTCTAATGAGTCTAGGTACTCTATGAGAGCAGCAAGTCCTTTAAACAATGAGCCATCTTTCCAGCCCTAGACATAACTGTTTATATGGTCAAAATTATCTTAATTATCATAGTAAATCAGTAGCCTATGAAAAGAATCCAGTTTATTCTACTGCATCTAACATGCATGGTCATTCTTGCCTTTTATTTCTAAGGGAGGAGAGTCTGATGAAAGCAGCCTTCCTTCAGAACTTGGTAGAAGACAGAACAGAGTCTGCACTGTCCTATTATGAATTCCTCCTGCACATACAGCAGCAAGTGAACAAGTGACAAGAGCTGGGCTGCTGAGGAATCGCTTGCAGAGTTCCTGAGGATGCAGTACCTTCCTTTCCCCCTAAGACTGAACAAACATGATGATGATTAGGATGCTTCACTGTGATTTCAACCAACTAGAGCAAATAAAGGACCACAGCCGAGAGTCAGATGTGCAACTCCAAAATACTGTATTTTTCAAATCAAAATAGATGTCTACACGATTGGAAACCTTTTTTTTTCCTTTGCTGCCAACTATGTCTGAGTTGTTATGGATTGAGATGAGACAATATTGCAGAGGCAAAGTACATTTTATAAAATAAAGACTTCTGTGTTCTGTATTTCTATTTCTCATTTTTTTATTTTTATGAGTTTTTGGCTGCTTCATTTAAAAACCTCACAAGACTGAGTGTTGCAGGGAAGTTTCAAATCTATCAATAATGATTCTTTTTTAAATTGGAAAATCCAAAAGTCAATAGACTGTAGGAAAGCTGGAATCGATTCCCTTTACATATTTGGTTTTTGCCCCACCCCACCCCCACTTCCTTTTTTAGGGAAGGAAAAGGATCATGTTAACTAAAATTGGAGTAAACTAGCTCTGGTCTTGCTTAAGAAGAAGATAAATTGTCGAGCTTTAAAGTCTGTCAGTATTTTCTCTACTTGAACAAAGTCACTTTGAGGTGAAAACTAAACAGGTGGTTTCTGCTGTTTATTCTGCCATCAATATAGTTTGAGCTGTCTTCATGAATATGTCAGGACTGGCAATGATAACAGGAGCTGGTCATGTGGATTCGATGAGTTTGGTTCATTTCTGCTGTGATAAAGTGTTACTGTGGCAGATGAGAGTGCAAGCAGTTAGAGGTTCCCTAAATGCAATTTTAGAGTGCATCAGCATTTCTCTAAGGAGGTTAATAATTAAATTGGAAGCCGCTCATGTATTCTGGGATATTAAAACCTGTTAAGGTATGAATGCTGCTGATTGAGTTGGTGGATATTAATTTATACAAATCCATCATATTAAAGTTATAAAAGAAACTTGATTTCTTAACATGCTCTACAGACTGCTTGTTTTGATTCAGTTAGAGAACTATTACGAACTATTGGATGGCTTTTGTTTACAAATAGGTAAATTATCCATGTGTATTTAAAGTGCTGTGATGTGTCTTTAAGAGTTTGCCTCAGTTTCCACAGGCTCATCATCTTGTATGAACTTCTTCAGTAATGTCTATGTAATACTCAAGATTTTTTTTTTGGTTTCATAGATTAGAAATGTGTTTACAATCTCCATCTCACGTGATCACCAATGAAATAATAACTTCCAGGTTTACCCCCACATGGGCTGACTTTAACTCCTGGGCAGGGAAGCAGCAGGTCCCTGGGGTATACAGCTGCTGCTTGCCAGCTGCTTCCGGATAACTGTGCTTCAGGAGAGTGACAGTGTTGGGGTTCATTTTCTTTTTTAATTCTAAGCCACACGTGATCATGGTACATGATCTTAACTCTGGTATTTGAGAGGCTAAAGGCAGGAGATTGCTAGCCTGGACTACATAGCAAGTGCCAGACCAGCCAGACTTTGTCTCAAAAAGACAATTGAAAATGTTTGTTTCAGTGTACATATAGTACATTCAATTGAGATTTTTTTTGAAAGCTGCTTCATTTATTGAGAAGCAATTTTCAAACAATAACCAATTAAATTTTATTATTTCCCCTCTTTTTAAGAAATAGCCATTATATACAATGTTCCTTTAAATGAACTAAAGTTTTCTTTTTAATGTGATTTTAAATGTTAGTATTTTTAGGTTCTTTCTTCATAGTAAGGAATCTTCCAGAGGGAAATGCTGTACTCCCAGGGAAACCTTCCTTGTGCCTTCCCTGAGTAAGTCTGACCCTAATTAGCACCTGCTTAGTTAGTATATTTCACAAATTTACTTTTAAATTTTATTTTAGATATTATGTAATGTGCAATCCAGAGTAATTTTATAATAGTCATAAAAACGTAACTATTAGGGTTCATAACTTTGTTCTCCAGAAAAGAGAATGAACCTTTGTGGAATATTGATATAATTATTTTGTTTGCTATATTGAATGTTTTTCAGTTTTGACTTTTTTTTTTTTTTGCAGTAAGACACTACCTGTCCTACCATCCTGTATTACTTTCTGATGTAAAGCAACTAATATTTACACTATGCCATATTTTTTTTATTGTAGTTGTAAATTATGAAAGATCCTTGAATTTTCTACAGATCTACAACTACTAAAACAAGACAAGGGCAATCTTGATATATAAATCTGAGCATGGCAGTTCTACCATAAAAAGTACTCTATTTTTCTAATTTCTAGAATTTTTAAAATAATGTTTCTGTAAGTCTGACATACTAATATTCACTCAAGCAGTAACATTTATTTTAGCTTGCATATATTTTAATTTAATGTAATGTATTGAGTCTAATAGACTGTTTTGCAATAATTAGAATAAAAGATTTACTTCTAATCAGAGATGCATAACAGCATTATCTAGGGGACCACCAAATGTGATTTCACAGTTTTAACTATCGTAAACACAATCCTTACATAGAAAATTTAATTCTGTAAAGTAGTGTGTACGATATTGTAACATTAAGTCTTTGTTCTCAAATCAAAAGTATGTGTTGACCTCCAGCGTGTTGTGGTCAGTCTTGCTCCTCTGAAATGTTGAGAGGAAGACAAGATTGGTCTTCCTTTTTACAGATTGTAATTTTCACTGTTTTATTCCTGTTTTTTTTAAAAAAAAAAAAAAAGTCATTTGTAACCCATGCAAACAATCGTTTGATCTGTGCTAACTTATAAATTTGGCTATTCAATAAAGTTAATCAAAAGAGCTTATGAACAGTGACTGGTTATTGAAGCTAGTCTGTATTTGTGGCTTGCCTTTACAAGGTTTTGTTTGGGGGATAGGTTCTCCTATATCCTCATCTAGCCACGGACTGACTGTAGCCAAGGACAGAACCTTGAACTTCTGATCCTTCTGCCTTTACATCCGAAGTACAAGAATTACGAGTGTCCCAGCAGGCCTTGACTTATGTGGTACTGAGTAGGTACACAAGGGGCCTTCACTTGAGCTAGGCAAACATTCTACCAACTGATCCATATCCTCGGCCTTAAACTGAATTCTTGATGCTCTGCAAGGGTAGCTAGGTTTGAAATTCCAGATTGGAGAGGATGTCTTTCTGAATGTTTTGTACCTGAAAAGATGACTACTGTCTATGGACCCAACTATTCATTTGAAGATAGTCTCCTGGCCTTTGATGGCTTCTATCCTTAGTTACTCTACAGTTTTATTTGTCTGTGCTTATTGTTTATCATTCTTGTTCTTCAGGTGACACTTTAATCAGAAGATCCTTTTTCTCCAATTCTGGAAGTTCCTTGCCATCTTCTTTCCAAATGGTTTTTTTGTTTTGTTTTGAGATGGAGTTATGGTTGAGGCAAGCAAGCACAGTATAGATAAGCAACCTGGACCTCTACTTGGATTGGGTAGTTCACACCGCCTTGTGATAATGCACTTTAGCAGCCTATCTCCTTTATCCAAATAGATCTCTGAAAAATGGACCTAGCAACCTCAGACTTCAACTGCATCAGACAACATGTATACCTTTCTCTAAATAAGTTTCTCCTAACCTAACAACGATTAAACTTCGTTTCTTTTCAAATATATTCCTAATATATTGGACATGGTGGATATAAAGAACAGACAAGGGCTGGTAAGACAGCTCATAGTGTAAATATGATTACTGCCAGGCTTGAAGACCTGAGTTTGATTCCTGGGACATAACTCCGGGTGGCTGTCTCTAACCTCTACACACTAATATGTGGCATAACATACATCCACACACAAATATGGGGCAGAAGTTAGAATATACTGTCTGATCTGGCCTGAACTGGTTTCAGGAGCATGTATAATAAGGTAAGCTCCTTAGGTGAACTTTCAGGGATTATCCCTATTGACCTTATGAGGCCTGTGCATAACTGAGTATGTACATGATAAAAGTCAGGTACGTTTTGGAGAGGGATATGACTGTATGACCAAGTCAACCAAAACAGAGCCACCCAAACTGTGCCAGCTGGTAACTAACTCCTCCTCCGGACTCTATTGAAGGAAGCCCCAAACAGTATCTCACTCTGGCCCATCGTCCATCTTGACAGCATAATCCTTTCTAAACTGCACTACTGCTTTGCTATGAATGAAGCGATCTTACTACTTTTGAAAACTGTGTGCTGGGCAGTGGTGGCGCACGCCTTTAATCCCAGCACTCAGGAGGCAGAGGCAGGTGGATTTCTGAGTTCGAGGCCAGCCTGGTCTACAGAGTGAGTTCCAGGACAGCCAGGGCTACACAGAGAAACCCTGTCTCGAAAAACAAAACAAAACAAAACCAAAAGAAAAAAAAGAAAACTGTGTGAGGCTTTATTTTTTAATTATTTGGATAAGATGCTAAGAACCTGGAAGTATCCAATCCCAACCATACCATTCGTAACAAGGTCTCTCTCAGCAACAATGACAGGTTTACAATTCACCTATGGAGTCCAGGCAGACCCCAAACTCCTCAGCCATTCTGCCTCTGCCACCCAAGTGCTGGAATTCCAAGCCTCTGCCACCACCAAACCCAATATGCATTTGCTTCTCTATCAAACCTTCTTTTACCCTCAGAGTTTCTATTACAACCCTGGGTTTTTTTCTCTTTCTTTTTCTTTTGTTGTTTTAAGACAGGGTCTTGGGCTGAAGAGATGACAACAACAACAACAACAGGGTCTTACTTATGTAGCCCTGGCTAGCCTGGAACTCACTTTGTAGACCAGGCTGGCTTTGAACTCACAGAGATTCACCTGCCTCTACCTTCTGAGTGCCAGGATTAAAAGTGTGAGCCACCATACTTAGCGATGTTTTCCTTAATTCTTGTCTTTACCTAAACTGGACTTTATTCTTGCTTTTATACTTGTATGGCTATATTTTTTTTTTATTTCCAAGATTGATTTTAATAGCTTTGTGTTTTTAATTCACTTTTTATTTTGCTCAATATTTTTATTGATGTTATTTTGTTTTTTCAAGACAGGGTTTCTCTCTGAAGCCCTGGCTATTCTGGAACTCACTCTGTAGGCCAGGTAGCCTTGAGCTCAAAATCCAACTGCCTCTGCCTCTCAAGTGCTGGGATTAAAGGCGTGTTTTACCACCACTAAGCTCAATGTATTTTTAGTGCATACAATCCATTTATTTCTGAGCATCTCAAACACACTTATTTTTACAACTTTCTGTAAGATTCTCAAGCTAGGCATAAGTTTAAAGCCAGTCAGGGCTACACAGGAAGACTGTTTCAAAAATCAAAGGTGAAGAGGGTGACACACAACTTCGACTTCTGGCCTCCACACGTGTACAAACTGAAAAAGTGTTCTAACACACAAACATGACACATAAGTATGCACACACAGACATACAGTTTCCTGACTTGGAGGTCAGGAAAGCAGTCAGGCTCAGCAATGGAAATGTGTGAGCTGCTACACATGACAAACATGTTCATACCTCCACGGCTCGAATGATCCTGAAGACCTCCCATAGCCCATAGCAGACACTTTTATTCTCTTTCTCCCTAACTCCCATCCCTATCAAGGTGACCACAGGTTTAGGACAATGATTTTTTTGATCCCTTGAAGGGAGATGATATGGATAAACATGCTGCTTATGTAGAAGTGGGCAGGTATCTGACCAAAGCAAAGGAGATGTGAGAAATTAGCTTTGTTGTTTTTCTATCAAAGGTAGGTAGTCTGCCAGGGGCCAATATTCCATAAATTTTCTCCACCACCCCCAATAAAAGAAAGCTGTTTCACTAAAAAAAAAGAAAAACAAAAACAGCAAAAGAGACTAAATAAATAAACAAATAAATCTCCACCACCTAGTAAAGTTTTGTTTTGTTTATAAACCGCACACATCCTTTCTCCCTCCTGAATTCCCCACTGCCTGGAATACAGACCTTTAACCCCTCACTCCTTTGAGCTTATTCTTTCAAAACTAGCCAATCATGAAGGTCGTACCCCAGCCACTATGGAAAAGACACCATGGTTTGGATCTTGAAACGCCCTTTTTACAAATAGAAAGTGCCTTGTAGAACTACTTCGCCTTATTTATGTTTCTAGCAGACACAAAATGAAATCAGAAATGCCAAACTTTATCTTTAGTCACCCTGTGGCCCCAGAGAGAAGTCAATGATTTTTAGCCAAAGCAGCTTGTAAATGTCTGTTTATGGGAAGAAGGGATACAGAAAGCCATCACCAGGTAAGTCCCATTTGTAATAAACATATAAGGAAAACCTGTGAAGAAACCAGACCTATACTTGCAAAAGCAGAGTCCTTGATGATAATAGCACCAAATACCCCAGTGGTTTGCTCCCTAAACCACCTCCTATTACGCATTTCCGACCGGCACACTGTCAGAACACGAATGTCTGGCGCTTCAACCTCCATTTTGCTTTCTGGCATTCTTGTAGCTAAAAGCTCTGCCTCACTTGGCATGTCTCCTCCACATCTCACGCCAGGCTCTGCTTCTCTAAACCTCCGGGCGAACATCAGTGACAACATAAACAAGTATGCATGCGGTGAAGGCAAGGACTGCTCTAAGAGCCAGACGACGGCCGCGGGGACCCGACGTCCCACGATGCCTTGACCCAAGATGGCGGACAAAGCTCTTCGAGCAGCCTTGACCAGCGATGCATGTGCACATGCCTGGTCGTCCGAGATGCCCTAATCCAAGATGGCGGCCAGAACCGGGCGTTACTGAGCACGCTCAGTCTTCCGTCACTCAGTGACTCAAGACAGCAGCCTGCGCAGGCCGCTCAGTCTTTCCTTGAGAGGCGGGAGCGTGTACGCATGCTCAGTGAGCAGTCTCGGCTATTTGCTGGGTGGAGCTACCCCGCGAGGTGGACCTTGAGTTTGGGTGGTGGTCTGTTGACCCGTTCTCTACCTTTAACACCTCTACTCCTGAACTAGAGGGAAGTCGACTTATGTGAGGTATTTATAGTTGTCAGAAACCCGCACTGGGCAGGGTGGCGCTCGTCTGGGATCCCAGGGATCGCCTCAATTTCTGTGCAACTGCAAGACCCTGTCCCAAAACAAAAAGTCCAGAGCTAGTGACGAGAGGAGTGGGGGCCTTGAATGGGGAGGCCGGGAACATACAGTTTAATCACTTTAGTGGGTGTGTACTTTCAGTTTTACTTAAGATTTGTGGCTCAGTGGTAGAGCCCTTGCCTAGCACCCGGAGGTTTTGGATTTGGTTCCCAGCACCGGAAATAAACTGTTAAAATAAAGGGGCAGAGTAGATAATCCCAGCACTGGAAAGGGGGAGCTAGGGTAAGGAATTCAAGCCATGTTCTGATAGTTGCAGGCCAGTATGGGCTTCATAAGAACTTATTTAAAAAAAAAAAAAAAAGTAAATAAAATCAAATGGCAAAATATATGGGTTTATTTAATGGACTCTGTCATTGTATAGTAGATAAATTTGTGAGTCAAGAGAATTATTGTCATCTTTAATGTCCGGAAGCATGGATGACATTCCTTCATAGTTTCTTTAGTTATACATTTTCATAGTTTCTTTGGCAGTTCCATCCATGTGTTCTAATGTGCTTTTTGGTCCTCATTATCCACTCATCCCATACCCACTAAGCACCCTTTCCCTTCTGTTTTCATATCTATACATTTTTAAAAATTATTATCATTGTGGATGTATATGATGCATCAGTGGGAGTGCCTCCATGCTATATGGTACATGTGTAAGAGCAGACAGGACAACTTTGTGAAGGCAGTTCCTTCCCCCTCCTCCTTCTTTCTTCTTCCTTCTTCTTATGGTCAAGACAAAGGTCTCTTTCTGTAGCCCTGACTGTCTTGGAACTTGCTTTGTAGACCAAGCTAGCTTTGAACTCCCAGATCTTGCCTCTGCCTACTGAGTTCTGGGATTAAAGACATGTGCTGCCAAGCCAAGCCTGGCTTCTCTTTCCACCTTTATGTGAGTTCTGGAATTGAACTCAGATCATTATCCATACATGGCAAGTTCCTTTGCCCACCGTGTGTGCTTGTATGTGTGTGTGTGTGTGTGTGTGTGTGTGTGTGTTCAAGAGTATACGCTTGCGGACATGCGAGTGTGCCTGTGTGTCCCCACTGAGTTTTACTAGGGTATATGTGGGTATTTATGGGTAGGGGTTTATTTATGGAACATAGGCAATTTAGTGGTGGCTACACCACTGAGGAAAAATTATTGCCCCAACCAGCAGCCATTATTTGCCTATACGTTTTCAAGAATAGGTGAGATTCTTTAATTCTTCAATGATTTTCAGTGGAAACCTAAATCTTCTGCAAAAGCAACCAGTGCTCTTAACCACTGAGACCTCCACTGAAAGACTTTATTAAATTCCTAAGGCTATGGTTTTTATTTTATGACAAGAGTCTCTTAAATGATAGTCCCTTATCCTGTTTCTTTGTTTGTTTGTTTATCACTCTGGGACTAGCTGCTAGTCCATAGAAACCCATCTGTTTCTATATTGATCTTGTTTCCTATTACCTTGCTGAGCCTGCCTGTAAGTGGTTCCATAGGACATTTTATGTATACAACTATGTCATCTTCAAATAGTTTGGACTTTATAATCCGAATGCTTTTTATTTCTTGTTTTGTTTTGGTTTGAATTTTGAGACAGTTTTTTCTGTGTAGGCGCTTGCTATTCCTGGAACTAGCTCTGTAGATCAAACTGGCTTTGAACTCACAGAAATTTGCCTGCTCTGCCTCCCTTGTGCTAGGGCTAAAGGTATGCTCTCCCCACCACCACCACCATCTAGTGATTTTTTTCTTCTTTTTTCCATTAACTTTTATTGCCCTGCCTGGCATCTCCAGCACAGTACTGAATAGAAGTGGCAGAAAGGAGGTACTCTCTCTGCATTCCTAAACTTTATTTTAGCCAAAAGATGGAGACGTGATCTTGCCTTGTTTCTGGTTTTAAGAAAAAAGCTTTCAGCTTGTATGATGTTGTTGTTTAACTTTTGGAGGGTTTTGTTTTTAAAGATAGCATCTCGGACTATAGCCCACATTGGCTGGAATTCACTGTGTAGCCCAGGTGGTGGCCAGAAATCCCTGGCAGTCTTCTTACCCAGGTCTCCCAGTGCTGGGATCAGGTGTGAGCTACCAATGCCCTAGTAGTCTTTTGTTTGTTTGTTTGTTTTGCTTTGTTTTTGTTTTTTGAGACAGGGTTTCTCTGTGTAGCCCTGGCTGTCCTGGAACTCACTCTATAGACCAGGCTGGCCTCGAACTCAGAAATCCGCCTGTCTCTGCCTCCCGAGTGCTGGGATTAAAGGCATGTGCCACCACTGCCACACCCTGGTAGTCTTTGACATTAACTGTAAAAGATTTTAGATTTGGTGGTGGTGATGTACTTTTTCAGATTATGGACATTCCCTCTCTGTATTTTTCTGTTTTTAATCAATGGAAAGATGGTAGGTTTTTGCCAAATTCATTTTCTGAACCTATTAAAATTATCTAGATGATAAGCAGCTTTTCCTTTGCTTCATAAATAGGACAAAACCCCCCAAAGATATAGGAACTATGTATGCAAATTTAGTGTTTGCTAGAGATATTGTTTTAATCAGCGGGCAGGGGTAAAGTGTTAACTAATATAGCTAGGTGTGGTGGCTAGTGCCTGTAATACCAGCAGTTATGAGGCTAAGGTAGAAAGGATTGGGATTTTAAGGCTAACCTGGGCTACACAGTGAGACCCTGTCTCAAAAATAAAAATTTCATGAACTGACTTGGTATTTTATTTGCTGGTGTCTCACTCCAGGAGCTAGACATAGACAGAAGACAATGTCTGGAAGCTTCTACTTCGTAATTGTTGGCCACCATGATAATCCAGTTTTTGAAATGGAATTTTTGCCAGCTGGAAAAGCAGAATCCAAAGATGAACATCGTCATCTGAACCAGTTCATAGCTCATGCCGCTCTGGACCTTGTTGATGAAAACATGTGGCTCTCCAACAACATGTACTTAAAAACTGTGGACAAATTCAATGAGTGGTTTGTCTCAGCGTTTGTCACTGCTGGGCACATGAGGTTCATCATGCTTCACGACCTGAGGCAAGAAGATGGAATCAAGAACTTCTTCACTGATGTCTACGACTTATATATCAAGTTTGCCATGAATCCCTTTTATGAACCCAATTCTCCTATTCGATCGAGTGCTTTCGAAAGAAAAGTTCAGTTTCTTGGGAAGAAACATCTTTTAAGCTAAATGCAGAAAACTTCAGAATTACAGTAGGGTATGCTCAGTAGTGTTTGTATTGTAACTTGATAAAATAGCCTGGCAAACTCTATGTGTCTCAGCTTACCTGTATATCATGAAATTTCTCTTATATTTAAAAATCTCGCCGGGCAGTGGTGGCGCACACCCTTAATCCCAGCACATGGGAGGCAGAGACAGGTGGATTTCTGAGTTCGAGGCCAGCCTGGTCTACAGAATGAGTTCCGGGACAGCCAGGGCTATACAGAGAAACCGTGTCTCAAAAAAAAACAAAAAAATAAAATAAAATAATAAAAAATAAAATAAAAATCTCATCTTTTCATGTTATCACTATTAGTATTTACCTGTGAACAATTATTTTATTTCAAAAATGTCTATAACTTTACTGATTGAGATAATTAAAAAATCTTATATTCCTTTTATGTGTATGAATGCTTTTCTTGCATACATATATATATATACCATCTCCATGACTGGTGCTCGAAGAGATCAGAAGAAGGCGTGGGGTCCCCAGGAATTGGGCCTACTGATGGTTATGAACCACCCATGTGGGTGTTGCTAATTAAACCTGCAAGAACAACAACTGTGTCAAGCCACTAAAGCATCTCTCCAGCCCCTTACTGAGATAACATTATCTTACAATGTAAAAGTACAAAAACTAATGCTGGGGATGGCTCTGTGGTTAAGAATGTGTTCTGTTCTTCCAGAGCACTCAAGGTCAGTTTTCTGCACCCACATCAGGCAGGTTACAACCGTCTGTAACTCCAGCACCCTCTCTGCCTCCGCAGCCAATGCACTGTGATGCACATATCCGAATACCAATATACCTGATTAAAAGTAAGCCTAGCGCTCAGGCACACAACTTTGATTCCAGCACTCAGGAGGCAGACACAGGTGGATCTCTCTGAACTCTGACTGGCATGTATAATGAGTTCCAGGGTGGGTAGAAAGACCCCGTCCTCTCCCACCCCCCAAAGAGTAAGCTAGGCTTGGTAGTACATGGCTTTAATCCCAATACTTCAGATGCAGAAGCAGGTGGATCTCTGTTATTTCAAGGCCAGCCTGGCTACCTAAGTTCCAGACCAGTCAAAGCTATATAATGAAATTCTGTCTCTAAAAACAAACCACCAAAATGAAGATAGATAGACAGACAGCTGACTGGAGAGATGGCTCAGTGGTCAAGAGCACTTGTTGCTTTATAAGAGGACCTGGTTTTGAGTCCTAGCACCTGCATGATGGTTCAAAACCATCTATAACTTCAGTTCCAGATCTGAGATCCTCTTCTGGACTCCTGGGCCATCATACACACATACATACTTGCCAACAGATGCTCATACATATACACATTTAGCATAATTTACTGGGCTTTGGCACATACCTTTAATCCCAGCACTCACTTGGAAGGCAGAGGTAGTCAGATCTCTGCAAGTTGAGTCTAGCCTGGTCTACAGAGCAAGCACTAGGACATCCAAGGCTACACAAAGATACCCTGTCTTGGAAAACAATAGTAAACATTTTTAAAGGAAAAGAAGTTTTTAAAAAAGGACTTGAGCTAGCATGGTGGTACACACCTTCAATCCCAGCACTCCGGAAGCAGAGGCAGGTAGATTTGTGAGTTCAAAGCCAGCCTGGTCTACAAAATTGAGTTCTACAACAGCCAGGGCTATACAGAGAAACTCTGTCTGCAAAAAACAAAACCAAATACAAGAATTGGCTCGCCGGGCAGTGGTGGCGCATGCCTTTAATCCCAGCACTTGGGAGTCAGAGGCAGGTGGATTTCTGAGTTTGAGGCCAGCCTGGTCTACAGAGTGAGTTCCAGGACAGCCGGGGCTACACAGAGAAACCCTGCCTCGAAAAAAACAAAAAAAAGAATTGGCTCAGTGGTCAAATACTTGCCTGCTATTCATGCATGAGACCCTGGGTTCTGTCCCCTAATACTTCAAAAACATTTTTTTTTCTAATGAAAAGCGTCATTTATTATAGCATATACTGTTTGGGTGGTGTAGTGTATTCTTTCTTGTGACATTTTTAAGAGGAAATCAGAGAAAGGATAAATACTTAACAGTATGATTTAACAAACTAGGTCTGGAGGTTATGGCAATGCTGTAGTTCCAGATTCTTGAGAGGCTAAGATAGGTTAATAGGAATGTTTGAATTTAAGGCTAGCCTGGGCAACACAGTGAGACCTCAGCAACATGGAAAAAATTTTAACTTCATTTTGTTTTCCATTTTTATGCATGTGGTGTTTTGTTTGCATGTATGTCTATGTACCATGTGCATGCCTAGTGCTGACAGAGGCCAGAAGAGCATCAGATCCCATGGGTCTGGAGTTACAAACAATTGTGAGCCTCCTTGTAGGTGCTAGGAAAAATGTGGGCCCTCTGGAAAAGAGCCAGTGCTCTTAATTCTGAGTCTTGTCCATGGATCCATTCTTGAATAACAAAGTATAAAATAAATTGCATAAAAGTATCTTCACACCTGGGGAGTGGTGGTGCATGCTTTTGATCCCAGCACTCAGGAGGCAGAGGCAGGTAGATCTCTGAGTTGGAAGTCAGCCTGGTCTACAGAGAGTTCCAAGACAGCCAGGACTACACAGAGAAACAGACAGAGCTATGACAGCCGAATGTAACACATGTATATCCCCTTCCCAGAGACAAAGCCAAGAAAAAGCAAGAAAAAGACTGAGCAGATTCCATATCCACTCTGCCTCTCCTAGTTGAAAGGCGTGGACAGTTTGGCCTGTATGAGCATACCACAATCCATCAGGAAACAAAACACGAAAACCAGGCAGACGTGAGCACCCACTGTGGCCCTTCCTGACCCACTGAGTCACCTGACCAGTCACTGACCTGTTCTCAGCTCTTCAGGTATAAGTGGGGATCATAGCTGCCTTGCTAGATGACCACAGCAGTTTAAATGAGGTATCCAGTTAACCTAATACTTAGGCTGCCAAGTCCCCACACAGCCGCTTGTGGTCAGGCTGAGGCAGCTTCTTCCCATCTCTGACTGCATCGTCATCACATCCGAGACCTATCCTGTTGTTAATCCAATCAGGACTCTCACTGGCTAAGACTCCTGGGGAACATGAAAGGGCAGGGCTCTGGTGCAACTATGACTGCCCAGCTACGGAAAACACAGCTCTGGCTTGGGGAGTCGTGGGCTCTGTGAACACAGATATTGCCTTCTAGAGAACTGTGTGTTATGGGACTCAAGAATAGAGCATAAAATACAGAGGCAAAACCTGAGAGGCAGAGAACGTGGACATCCAGTGTTTGCTGCTACAGAAATAGTGTTTAGTTTATTAACTTGCTGCTAAGTGTTTTCCTGCAGGGGGTGCTGTCCACTCAGTGACCCACAACTTACTTGCTGGAAGCTGGGAAGTCTTCACAGCCAAATGCTGACATGTTCTTCGCTGTGTGTCTACTTATTAAATTGTTGACTTGGCCATAAGCAGTCTCAGACGGATTAAGCAAACAACACTGTTCTTTAAAATTATGAAAGTGCACATCTCCTGCTGCACACCTATAATCACTCGAGAAATTTACCACCTCAGCATGTCTACCACAAAGCCGCTCAGGCTTTCCAGGTCGTTCTGTTCCCTCCAGCTTCAGAAAAGGTCCTGCTGGGGCCTGGACCTTTCACCTAAGACAGAGAGCTTGCCTCAAAGCCATAAATAAATAAGGCCTCGGTTAGACTTCCCAGCACCATAACAAAAGCAAAAGAAGTAATGGATTCAAACTTCTATTAACTACCTCCCCTTATCCGTGGGGACTGCGTTCTAACTCCTGCTCCTGGGAGATCCCTTTACTGGTTCCTCATTGGTTTTGTGTGAGTATGTGTGTGCACGCATGCTTGTGTATTTACAGAAGCCAGAGTGTTCCTTGGGCACTACCCACCTTTTTAAAACGTTTACGTTTATTTATGTTGTGTATACAACCAACGAGCAAACACTAGGTGATTCTTTTCTTCCACTGGTTAAACTCAGGTGGTCAGATTAGCAGCAGCCACTTTTACTCAACAAACCATCATGCTTTTGTCTTGGAAAGGGTTCTTGTTTTATAACCGTGCTTCAACCTCTCGGACTTGGGGGTTTCAGTCATGAACATATTTGGCTTCCCCAGCAGGTTCCTGAAACCACAGATAGTACTTAATAGTACTAAGCGTCACATAGGCTTGTTTTTCTCCTGACCATATAGAGCTAGGGTACTTGTAAGTTATAAATTAGACATACTAAGAGGTTAACAACAGGGCTAGGAAAAGCAGCTCAGTTCATAGAGAGTGTGCCTAGCATTCATCCAAGTCGATCCAATAGACTAGGTGTGGTGGCACCAGCCTGTGTGCAATTCTAGCACTTGAGAAACAGAAGGCTGGAGGGTCAAAAGGGCCATCCTCAGCTACATAGAGGATAGAAGGACAGCCTGGCATACATGAGACCCTATCTCAAAGTGGGGAGGATAGAGGGAAAATGGGAGTGGAATGTGGGGTGCCAATGGTAACTGATAAAAGACTAGGCAGAGAGAGCAAACAATATGGCCTGTGTGCTGCTTTGAAGAAGAATCTCCAAGTAAGAGTTGTTATGAGTTCTGATGAAAAGGTCTCTGGTTCCTGGCTGGAGTGGGGACTGAAGGCCCGGCTGGTCTCTACCCTGGCCCTGGAGCCAGAAGTGTCACAGACCTTTCCCACTAGAGGAGGAAGAAATGGATCAAATGACCTCTAGGAACTCCTGTGATTCTTTTTTTTTTTTTTTTTGGTTTTTGATTTTTGGTTTTTCAAGACAGGGTTTCTCTGTATAGCTCTGGCTGTCCTGGAACTCACTCTGTAGACCAGGCTGGCCTCAAACTCAGAAATTCACCTGCCTCTGCCTCCCAAGTGCCAGGATTAAAGGCGTGCGCCACCACTGCCCTGGCTACTCCTGTGATTCTTGTAGCTAAGTCTTCTGTGCAAAGGAGACAGGAGCAGGCACAGAGCCTGGAGTTGGGTGGCCCCTGGAGGCAGCTGCTATGAAAGAACTGTCAGGCTGGAGAGATGGCTCAGCAGTTAAGAGCACTGACTGGTCTTCCAGAGGTCCTGAGTTCAATTCTCAGCAGCCACATGGTGGCTCACAAACATCTGTAATGGGATCCAGTACCTCTTCTGGTGTGTCTGAAGACAGCTATAATGTACTTTTATAAATAAAAATGTAAATAAAAATAAATCTAAGAAAAAAAGAAAAGAAAGAACTGTCAAGATGGGAAAGGAAGAAAGAGGCCCTGAACTCACCTTCTTAGGGGGCTTTACCTTTTGCCTTATTTCTGTCTTGATTTCTCTAGTAATTGGGCCTTGTACTGGCTGGTTTTGTACATCAACTTGACACAACTTGGAGTTATCACAGAGAAAGGAGCCTCCCTTGAGGAAATGCCCGCATGAGATCCAGCTGTAAGGCATTTTCTCAATTAGTGATCAAGGGGGGAGGGTAGTGCCATCCCTGGGCTGGAAGCCTTGGATTCTATAAGAAAGCAAGCCAGGAGAAGCAAGCCAGTAAGTTACATCCCTCCATGGCCTCTGCATCAGCTCCTGCTTCCTGATCTGCTTGAGTTTCAGTCCTGACTTCCTTGGGTGATGAACAGCAGCATGGAAGTGAAAGCTGAACAAACCCTTTGCTCTTCACCTTGCTTCTTGTCGTGGTGTCTGTGCAGGAATAGAAACCTTGACTGAGACAGGGGCTCTGACATGTTAGGCAAACACTTAGCCACCCAGCAAGTTTTATTTGTTTTCTGGGTGATCTTGGAACTTAGCATTCTCCTACTTCATCCTAACCTGGGATGACAGACTTGTGCCCCACACCTGCTTCATGTGGTGTTGACCTTCTTTCTTTCCTTGTTTGCTTTCTTCCCTTTGATTTCCTTCACTATTATTATTTGCAGTAGTAGTTCAAAATATTTTTTTTGGAGATTTTGTTTTATTTGTATGAGGGGTTTGCCTGAATGTATGTCTGTGGACCACCTGTGTGCAGAGTCCTTAGAGAAATCAAGGATTCCAGGAAACTGAAGTTATAGATGGCTGTGAGCTGCCATGTAGGTGCTGGGATTTGAATCTGGGTCTTTATGTCATGGTGAGCGTGAGGGAGTCAGAGGAGAACTTGCAAGAGCTGATTCTCTCAATCATGTGTGCTCCAGGGGTTGCTGTCAGGCTTGGCAGCAAGCACCTTACCCCAGAGAAATATCTTAGCAGCCCAATTTTAAAAGATTTCAAGAGTACCCAGTACCACGGGGGAAATGGTACGTCGTTTCTGTTTCATTGCATTCTCCAGACCTTCTCCTACCCTGTTCCCAGGAGATGAACATTTTTGTTTTCCCATAACTGCCCACCTTGATGTTCCATGTCACAACAGACCCAAAGCCACAGAGTCACACAACCACAGGCCAAAGTCTGTGTAACCATGAGCCCAAGTAAACCTTTGCTCCTTATAACTTGATTCTCTCAGGTATTCTGTCATAGCAACAGAAAGCTGACTAACTCATAGAACTGAAAGGCCACCTGCTGATGAGACAGGGAGGCCAAACCCAGGGGACATATGCCGAGGAGCCATGCAGTACTCCCTGAACTAGGAGAGGAGGGTGACAAAAGCACACAATGAGAGACAGTGATGGAGAGGAGCTATCACCTCAGTGGGAAAGGTCTGGAATGTCTGTCTCAGGGACCTGAGTCCAACCAGGTCAAAACACATCCCCTCCCAGGCAAAGACAGGAAGATTCCAGTATTTACATATCAAGCTGGGGATAATCCCATACATGCCTAAAACCCCAACACTTAGCAGGGAAATGGGGCCTCACTGGCTGCCAGCCTAGCTAAAAAAAGATGGACTCCCTATTGCTGGAGAGACCCTACCTCAAAAGAATAAGGCTGAAAGAGATAGTGAAGGACACCTGACACTCTTCCCTGGCCTTCACACATGCCCAGGGAGGCATCTACACACACAGCATACACAGCATACACATACATCATGCATGCACACATGAGTCTGAGCACACACATACACATAGAGTAAATGATTTGACAACGGACATTTCAAGATGACATCACATTCAGGCTGTGGTATGGTTATTGCTCCCTGTGTTTAGTGAAGTTTATAGTGAGAAAACAGAAGAGCAGAAAGATGTGAAAGCGTGAATTGATGAGGAAAGGCACATGTTAAAGCTGTAGGCAGGGTAGACAAGACCGGTGCTGTAGTTATTAAAGAAATTAGCACAATTGAGGAGAAGCCTCTAATTTGCTTTGGGCCAATAGTTGAGAAGGTGCCTTGAGGGCAGGACCCCACCTGTAGTCACCTCCAGAAGGTAACAGGGAAGAGTCATTTGAAAAGAGAGCTTTAACAAAGAGAACCTCCAGGGCATCCTGCCCAAGCAGGGCCTCTTTGAGAAGTGTTTCCCAAGTTCAGCCAAGCAGGTACTCTGAGGTCCAAGGGCCCAGGCTACCCACTGACAGCAGAATACAATGTTATCAACATGGTTCTTGTTTTTCAGAGATGCATAATGTCAAAGAGTAAGGAGGTACACTGGTTGTGGTAGAGCCTGAATTTAATCTCAACACTGGGGAAGCAGAGGCAAGTGAATCTCTGTGAGTTCAAGTCTAGTCTAAATATACACAACTCATATATATGTAGATACATATACGTGAGTTCCAGGGATGAGTTAAGAGACCCTAGAGACCTTTGAAGAGAATTCAGAAAGCTACTGAGACCAGGTAACAGGAGGCATCAGGACCTGGTGTCTCCCTGTGGAGCTTCTGAGTTCATTATCCATGGGAGTGAAGGTGAGGCCTAAGCTGTAATGGAGATCCCCGAGTGCTGGAGATGCCAGCTACATCGACAGAGGTGAACTGCATGGACCACATGGAGTTGGCCCAAGAGAGAGGCCACATGTGCCACAGACAACAGGACTATGGGGCTTGGGCAACTTAAGTTCAATTCCCAGCATTCATATCAGACCATTCATAACCACTTGTTACTCCCAGCTCCAGAGGGTCTGGATCCTCCTGCAGCCTTAGCAGGCACCTGCACTCATATACCCACACGCAGTCAAATAATTAAAAGTAAAATAAAAAGTTAAAACAATTTTTTAAAATGCACAACTTGTTACTGTCCTGTTCTTATCTTTGAGAAATGGTCTCATGTAGCCCAGGCTGGCTCTTAACTCCTGATCCTTCTGCCTTCCCCTCCCAAGTGCCAAGATTATAGGTATATACTACTACACCCAGGTGGGAATTTGTTATTGTTTGTATATGTGTGTATGTATTTGTGTACATATATACGTACATATGTATGTTTTGATTTTTTTTTTTTTTTTGAGACCAGGTTTCTCTGTGTAACAGCCTTGGCTGTCCTGTAAATGAAAACAAGAAGTAAAACAGAAAGGCCATGACTGCTCCTAGGTATGGTGGAGGAGAAGGTTTATAGTAGTTAAAAAGGAGAGCATAACCAGAGGCAGGGACATCTGGGAGAGTCCAGAGTGAGCGTCTTAGTCAGGGTTTCTATTCCTGCACAAACATCATGACCAAGAAGCAAGTTGGGGAGGAAAGGGTTTATTCAGCTTACACTTCCACATTGCTGTTCATCACTAAAGGAAGTCAGGACTGGAACTCAAGCAGGTCAGGAAGCAGGAGCTGATGCAGAGGCCATGGAGGGATGTTTCTTACTGGCTTGCTTCTCCTGGTTTGCTCAGCCTGCTCTCTTATAGAACCCAGGACTACCAGCCTAGGGATGGTACCACCCACAAGGGGCCTCCCCCCTTGTTCACTAATTGAGAAAATGCCTTACCGCTGGATCTCATGGAGGCATTTTCTCAACTGAAGCTCCTTTCTCTGTGATAACTCCAGCTTGTGTCAAGTTGACACACAAAACCAGCCAGTACAGTGGACATGACCTTGAGCCATGTGAGAAGGGAAGGGAAGGGAGAGGGGAGAAAGGGGAACCAGGTCCAGCAACCAAGAGGATAAAAGGTTAATAAGGAGGGGTAGCCAAAATAGCTGGGTTATACAGGAAGAGACTCTAGGGCAGGGCAGCCCAACTCCTGGGCTGGAGAATTCAGGGCAGAGGGTGGAGCATGCTGGCCATACCCTGTAACAGGGTACGTAACAGGGTCTGAGGGACCAGTCTACTTCGATATGTTAAATAGGCTCCTCAGCCTTCTGTCCAGTGTTTGAGACCTAAGATCCTGAAACTCTCTTTGTAGACCTGACTGGTTTCAAACTCTCAGAGATCCAGCTGCCTCTGTCTTCTGAGTGCTGGGATTAAAGATGTGGGCCACCATTCCTGGTTCTTATTTATTTTAAATTTTTATTACTTTTTTATCTTTGTGTGTGTATGTGTGCTTGAGTTTCTGTGCACCATAAACATGCAGGATCTCACTAAGGTCAGAAGACGGTGTCGGATCTGATAAGTTATTTCTGGGCCAGTGAAATGAACCGATTCAAACTAGATTAGATAATATTAAATGCAGGTTTACTGGGAGGTTATTGTCCGGTGGGCAAGTTCACTGGCCCCAGGGACAGAGGCTAGGGAAGTCACCATGGGGTGGGGGATGGGGGAGAGAGAAAAAGAAAAAAGGGTGCACAGGTAGATAGAGAAGGAGAGGGGAGACAGAAATGTCTGGATTCTATAGGGAGGAGCCGCTGGGGATGGGCAGCCCAGCTCCTGGACTGGAAAGTTCATAGTTGGGAGCAGGGTACGCTAGGTAGGGACTGAGGGATGCTGGGAGAACCTGGAGGCCAGGTCTTCTTTGATATGTGAAATATGCACCTCAGCCCCTTGTCCCAGGTCCAAAACCAAATAGGGTCCACCAGGACTGGAGTTACAGGCGGTTGTCAGCTGCCATTTGAATGCTGGTAACTGAACCCTCTGAAAGAGCAGCTAGTGCTGTCATCCCATGAGGTGTCTCTCCAGCCCCTGTCCCAGAGGATCTCATGCCCTCTTCTGACCTCTTCAAACACTGCACACGTGTGGTGCACAGACATTCATGTAGACAAAACACCCATACACTAAAATAAACAATAAAGGAAAAACCAAATCCAAAAATAAATTCTAAGGTTTGTAATACTTGATGTCAAAGGTCGTCGTCATCTTGGTTTCATAGATTAGAAATGTGTTTACAATCTCCGTCTCATGTGATCACCAATGAAATAGTAACTTCCAGGTTTACCCCCACATGGGCTGACTTTAACTCCTGGGCAGGGAAGCAGCAGGTCCCTGGGGTATACAGCTACTGCTTGCCAGCTGCTTCCGGATAACTGTGTTTTCTTTTTTGGTCCCTAACCCCAGTGCTTGGGAGGCTACAGCAGGTTCATTACAAGGCTGGGCTACAAACCAAAAATCCTGCCAGAGAGACTTGAGAGAAGGCAGAGAGGGAAGGGACACGGGAAGGCTGAGGGCGGTACAGTGGAAGACGATTTACTCGGTGTGCAGGAAGCTCTGGTTCAATTCCCAGCACTACAGGAAATGGCAAGGAGACACAACTTTATAATTTCAGGACCTGGGAGCCAGAAGCAGGAGAATCAGATGTTTAAAGTCATTCTCAGCAACGTATCAAATTTGAGGCCAGCCAGAGTGGGGGAAGGGAGAGAGGGAGGGAGGAGGCAGGTAGCAAGGAGGAGAGAGAGAGATTCCAAAGATGTGATGCTGGTTCCTGAGGCTACAGGTGCCCTGGAGGCATTTGCCAACTGGAAAGAAATAACATGATGAAGAAGCCAAGCTCACTTCTGGTGGTTTTGCTTGGAGACAAAACTGGGATAAACTACCCTACACCCTACACCCCCACCGGCTGGCCTGGAGCAGACCCAAAGCCTACAGTGCAGGAGTATAAGAGAATAACAGCCTTCTCCTTCCCTGGTGCCAGTGGAGGCCTTGTGTCATCCAGGTCCCCTGGTGAGCAGCAAGCCCCGAGTATAAATTAAAATGATCAGTTAAGCCCTCAGGAGCCTGGCGAAAGCAACACAACATTTTCTTTGGAGTCAGGCCTAGAGGAGAAGACTTTTAACATGAACAGAGGCAGAGGCAGAGGCAGTGGGGTAGAAACCTCAAGGCTTTCCTGGGCTACTGCACAAGTTCAAGGCCAACCTGGGTAAGAACCTGACTCAAAAAGCAAAGTTCTAAAAGAGGACTAGCTGTATGGGTGGCTCAGAACTGTAATTCCAGCACCCAGGGATCAGTAACATAAAGATGGCCGCAGGTCTGAAGCTAACCTGGCCTCCATAGCAAGTTTAAGGACAAACAGGGCTATATAGTAATGCCTTATCTTAAAAACAAAGATGGCTCAGTGGTTAAGAGCACTTCCTGCTCTTCCTGTAAGAGCAGGTCCTGAGTTCAATTCCCAGCACCCATTATGGTAGTTCACAACCATTTGAAATGGGATCTGAGTCCCTTTTCTGGTGTGTCTGAAGACAGAACACTCATATAAAACAAATGAACAAACAAGAAAATTCCAAAACAAACAAAAACCCTACAAACAAAAACAAAACAAAACAAAAAATGGAGGCTGGGAGAATAGCTTAGCTGGAACAATATTTTTTAATTAATTTAATTAATAAACAACTAATTTGTGTATAAAACAAATAAAAACAGAAGCGGCAGCCAGGCATAGCCATTCTTCCCTGGGAGGACCTCCTACTCTGGAAAGTTCTTTCTGACTTTTGTTTCATAAATGTGCATTTGCTCTGCTGAAGATGGAAAAAGAAGCCAAGCATGGCAGGGAGGGCCTAAACCACTATAGACAGTTGGTGAGCTCTAACTGAGAGACCCTGTCTCAAAAATCAAGGTGAAAGCCAACTGAGGAAGTCACCAATATTCACCTCTCACTTCTTCATAGGCATATACATTGGTATACACATGCACACACACATATATACACTCATACACACATACACACACACACATATGCACATACACACATACACACACATACTCACACATACACACATACACATGCACACACACACACACACACTTAATTTTTACAAAAGACGTAGCAGAGAGATGGCTCAATGGTTAAGAGCACTGTTGCTCTTTCAGAGGGCCCAGGTTTGGTTCCCAGCATTCATACCATGGTTCACAACAGTCTGTAGCTCCAGTTCCAGGAGATCTGGCACCCTCTTCTGGCCTCTGAGGTACCAGGTATGCCCTGGTACAGAAACATGCAGGTAAATCACAACATAAAATAAAATAAAATAAATCTATTTTTTTTTTTTTTTTTTAAAGAGAAAGCTAGGAGCTGGAGACATGGCTCAGCGGTTAAGAGCACTGACTATTCTCCCAAAGATCCTGAGTTCAATTCCCAGCAACCATATGGTGGCTCACAACCATCTGCAATGGGATCTGATGCCTTCTTCTGAAGACAGCAACAGTGTACTCATACAAATAAAATAAACAAATCTTTTAAGAGAGAGAGAGAGAGAGCTCTGAGGATACAACTCAGAGTCACAGCTTGCCTAGCACATGGAAGGCCCTGGGTTCAGTCACCAGTATAAAAAAGAAGGGAAAAAAGTAAATAGCATTACCTTTTACCACATTTCAAATTATATCTACAAATAATTTTGCACAACACTTACAGTGGTTCAAATAGGACCGGTCCCTATAAACTCATGTCTGGATGCTTGGCCCATAGGGAGTGGCACTATTAGGACATTTGGCCTTGTTGGAGTGGGTGTGGCCTTGTTGGAGGAATTGTGTCACTATTGTGTCATACTGTGTGGAGGCTATATATGCTCAAGTTCCACGCAGTGGGGCAGACCGTCTCTTCTTGCCTGCCTGCTGATCAAACTGTAGAACTCTCAGCTCCTCCAGCACCATGTCCGCCTGCATGCTGCTATGCTTGCAGCTATAATGATAATGAACTGAACCTTGGAAACTGTAAGTCAGCCCCCATTAAATGTTGTCCTTTATGAGTCTTCGTGGTCATGGTGTCTCTTCACAGCAATAAAACTCTAAGACAACATATGATGTCCAAGATGTCTGAATCTTCCTACTTCCTTTTCCTTGAGTGATGGGGATGCAGGCTTATATGGCCACAACCAGCTCACAGGCTAGGGGTGACAACTGATAAAGTACCCACTGTGAAGTATGAGGATCCGAGACTGGATACCTAGAACTTATAGATAACTCACCATTATTAACTCCAGCACCAGGGGATCTGGACTCCTCCTACAACCTGCAGACGCAAATGCATGTACTCTCACACAGACACAGGCATAGGTACATAATTAAAAACAAATCCTTTTAAAAAGCCAACTATGTGGACACATAACAGGAAATCTGCTGAAACAGGTTTGGAAACAGACAGACAGACAGACAGACAAATGCAAATGCCAGCCATAGTAGCTCATGCTGTAGATGCAGCACTTGGAGACTCAAACAGAACTATCAACCGCCAGGCAATGGTGGTGCACGCCTTTAATTCCAGCACTTGGGAGGCAGAGGTAGGTGGATTTCTGAGTTCGAGACCAGCCTGGTCTACAGAGTGAGTTCCAGGACAGCCAGGGCTACACAGAGAAACCCTGTCTCAAAAAACAACAACAAAAAAAAAAACTATCAAAAAGAATTCCAAGCAGCCTGGCCTATCTACTGATTTCTAGGACAGTCTGGTCTAAGAGTGAGGCCCCCATTTCACAAATCTAAAATAACTGGGAATGACACCCTTAATACCAGCATTTGGGAGGCAGAGGCATGGAGATCTCTTAGTTTGAGGCCAGCCTGGTCTATGGAGTCAGTTCCAGGTCAGCCTGGGCTAAATAGTAAGACTCTTTAAAAAATAAATAAAATAAAATAAATAACAAATAAATGATAGTGAAAAAAATAATGGTTAATAATTTTCCAGAAAGGATACAAGATATAATGCCTATAGATTTGAGAACTCAACTCCATAATCAGCAGGATAAACATAGAAATCCAGCATCGTGGGAACTACGTAGGAAACTGAAGGTGAGTCTGCAAGATGGCCGGCGTCCCAAGCCTGAATGCCTTGCTCCGACCCCTGGGATCCCACAGTGCAGATGGAAGGCACCAACTCCTGCAGCCTGTCCTCTGGCCACACACACTGTAGCAGTTGTGCAACCACATGCATGCGCCATCACTACACAGAATGAATGTCTGAAAGAAAAGCAAAACAAGGGGGCTGGAGAGATGGCTCAGGGGCTAGGAGCACTGCCTGCTCTTCCAGAGGACTTGGGTTTGATTCCCAACACCCATATGGCAGCTCACAACTGTCTGGAACTCCAGTCGATCTGACATCCTCACACAGACATGCAGGACATACAAGACATGCAGGCAGGCAGAGCACCAATGTACATAAAAATAAATAAATAAATAAATAGATAGATAGATAGATAGATAGGTTCAAGAGTAGCTAAGGCCACGTAAGACCTGTCTCAAAGAAAGTATCAAGAGTGTGCGAGATGGCTGAATGGTCCTTGCCACCAAGCCTCAAGACCCGAGTTTGGTTCCTGGAACCCACAGAAAGGTAGAAAGCAAGAACATTGTCAGGTGGTGGTGACAGAGACGGAGGCAGGTGGATCTCTGTGAGTTCAAGCCTGGTCTACAGAACTAGTTCCAGGACGGCCAGAGCTACACAGATCTATACCCTGTCTCAGAAAAACCAAAACCAAACCAAAAAAACAAACAAAATACTTGACTCTGCACAAAGTCTCCTGATCAATGGTGCTCATGAATACACACACACACACTCACACACCACGCACACATACACACACATTACACATACATACATACACCATATACACACCACACACACACACTATACATACATACACAATACACACACTCACAAATACACATGCCACATACACACACACACACCACGCACACATACACACACACTATACATACATACACCACATACACAATACTCACACTCACAAATACACATGCCACATACACACACACACTCACACACATCCATGTGTACACACACATATTTTTTAAAAAAAGAAATGGAGTAGAAGGCTGCGGTGGGCACTGCAAGGCAAGCTTCCCAGACTTGAATCCTTTCGAGCTGACTCTCGGTTTGTACACGGGAGGCACTGCGGGAGAGGTGAAGGAGGGAGAAAGGCTGCCTTTCTGATCCCTATTTCCAGAAGCCTTTACTTCCCACTCTTGGCTTCTGTCAACACAGTAGCAACTGCAGTTTTCCCTATGAGGAAAGCCCCAAGGTTGGGCCTCCAACCGACCATCTCTAGCTGGGGTCCTCCTCCAACTCCTCCATCCTATCAGCCCCAGTTCCTGAACCTTTCATCCCGCCAAGCCTAAGGGTGGCAGCCACGCACTGTACTTACTAATATCCGGGGAGTCTCAGCTTCCTTCTTGGCTCTTTCAGCTTTACAGCATCCGGGTAAACAACCCACCTTGAATATCTTACCACACTGGCCTGAGAAAAACTCAGGTGGTTAGTTTGTTCCTGTGGACCCTACACATAGCACGGGCTCTTCCAAGGAGACATAGTGTCACGGACTGAATTACTGTTGACAGTAACTTGCTAGCAATGACCATGCTTACATCTGCAAAACCCGACCCCACCCTGCCTGAACCAGATTTTGGCTAATGATATATGAGGTTAAGTGATGTCTGCCGCCAGAAGCTTCCAGAACTGTCAAAGGATTTTGCCATTGTTCTCCACCAGGAGCCTGGTGTGTCGCCAGTTGTCCCACAAAGGAAGAAACAAATCTTTGTTGTACAAGCCAAGGAGACTGTGGAGATGCTTAATGAGCCACATAAAACCTGACTGGGTCTGGAAAGAAATAGGTCTGTACTTAAGAGGACTTGCCATTCTTGCAGAGGACCAAGGTTCAATTCCCAGCACCCAAATTGGGTAGCCTTAACTCTAGTACCAGATGATCCAACGTTCTCTTCTGGCCTCCATGGTTACCTGAACACACGAACATACACCACACACACACACACACACACACATGCACACACACACACACACACACACACACACACACACACACAGAGTTTTTAATAAAAGCAGTTGTTTGGTTTTTTTCCCTTTTGCCCTGTTACAGGGTCAAAGAAAGAGTCAGTCTGATCCAGAACAGTGAGCTCTGGAGGAGACTTAAAATAACATGCTTGAGACTGAGACGGGTGAGAAGTCTCCTTGTTCCCAGAGTCTGCTCTCAGAAGGAACAAGCAGCACATGGCAATACCAATACAATGTCTACCACAGCTGGTCTCCGAACTTCTAAGTGTTCCTTTCACTTTGCTTCCCTGGTGCAGGGATCTCAGGCATGTGCTGCCATGTCCGGGTCTAAATTAATTTATTTTTTAAATTCAAGGCCAGCAAGATAGCTCAAGAGGTAAAGGCTGATGATCCTCAGGACGTACATGTAAGGGGAGATCCACTCCCAAGTGTCCTCTGATCTCCACATGCATGTCATGGTGGGTAGATAGACACACAACTACACGTGATGGCTTTCTAGTTTTTAGTTGTTTGCTTATTTGTTTGTTTGTTTTGACACTGGGGTCTCACTATGCAGCTCTGGCTGTCCTGGAACTCACTTTGTAGACCAGACTGACCTCGAACTCAGAGATCCACCTGTCTTTGCTTCCCAAGTGCTGGGATTAAAGGCATGTGTTGCCACTCCTGGCTGACAAGTTTTAAAAAAAGCATTTTCATGTCAGCTAGTGCCGCCCTTTGAACGCAGTACTCAGAAGGCAGACCTCTGGGTTTGAGGCCAATATGCTCTATATAGCAAAGCTAGCCAGGGCTACACAGTGAGACCATTTCTCAAACAAACAAAAGCCATCCATAATTGTCTCATCCAGTGGGCATAGTGTGACATGTGATTACATGAGTACAATGTGTAATGGTCGGCTAACTGGTCTATAATCAAATATTTACTATGTCTTTGTAACATAAAATCTTTGGTGTTATTGTGTGTGCCCTGTTTGAGTGTAGCCCTACGCTCCATCCCCAGCACCTTGTAAAATGGATGGTGGTGTGCACCTGTAATCTCAGGGGGATAAGAAGTTCAAAGTCATTTTCTGCTACATAGGGAGTTCAAAGCCAGCCTGGGCTACATGTGACCTTGACAGATGGACAAAAAGGAAAAAAGAAAAAACTTTGATTAACGTGTTGCCAGTCCCTGTGTCCAGTGGTCCTTGCTGAAGCAGTGCTAGCAATATGCTTTCTGGTGGATGGAGAAAGGTCTAGTCTTCCTGTTCTCCCTCTCTTCACTAATAAACCAGAGCCCCTGGGAGATGAAGGCCACCTCCATGATAAGGGCCAGGGAGGAATGTGAATGCAGGTCCCAAGAAGCCAAGGCTAGTGCCTCACCAACAGCCAGCTTCAGGGCAGGGAGCTCCTTCCCACCTGTCAGGCTGAGTGCATGCTGGGAAGCAGGCTGCCACTGGGCTACGCCCCACCTCCCAGAAGCCACAAGGCAGAGCTTCTTCTCATCCTTTCTGAGTGGTGGCAGTTTTCACCTTAAGACATTTTTACAAGATCCTAGGCACACAGACAGATACAGTAGATATTCAAAACAAAGACATCCATTGATTTTAAGACAGTTCTTTGATATATATACACAGAGCCATTATTTTAGTCAATTTTGTTTTGTTTTTCAAGACAGGGTTTCTCTGTGTAGCTCTGGCTGTCCTGGAACTGGCTCTGTAGACCACCTTCACTGCCTCCATAGTATCTTGCCATTTATTAAAGACAAAAGCCAAGTTTGCATACTGGAATGGATGTGACTGTCTCTTACATAATAAATCAGGACTGAATATTTGCTCCTGAAGGACACACAACTTTGACACTTAAAAACTTTATTTCAAAATTATTTTACACGTTGTATGTGGGTCTATATGCTTGTGAGGAAATATACTGATGCAGACAGGTGCTCAGGGGCCAGAGGATATGTGTCCTCCATAACTCTCAACCTATTCCCTTGAGGCAGAATCCCTCACTAACCCTGCATCCAGCTCAGCAGGCAGCTAGCCTGGCTATCTTCCAGGCTGTGCCGCCAACCAGTGCTGGGCTCTCAGGCCTTCGTGACCATGCCCAGCTTTTCCCATAGGGTTCTGGGAACTTGAATCGAGGTCCTCACGTTTCTGCAGCCAGTGCTCTTACCTGATGAGCCATTTCCCCAATCCTATCTTTGACATAAAAAAAAAAAAAATTAGCTGGATTTGGTGGCACTCGACTTTAATCCCAACACTTGGAGGCAGAGGCAGGAGAGACACATCTCTGAGTTCAAGGATTCTCTCCCTGGCTTATAGCAGAAGTTCTCGCACAACTTGGACTACACAGAAAAACCATGTCTTGAAAAACAAAACAAAGCCAACCAAATATTAAAAAGATAATTTTTATTATTGGGGCCATACACTTGTGAGTTCAGGTGATCCTGGAGGCCCTAGAGTTATAAGCAGTTGTGAACCACCTGATGAAAGGGCTGGATTTTAACTTGGGTCCTTGGCAAGAATGGTTTGTGCTCAAGGGAATAAGGTGGGGTGTGACAGAGCAGGACATCCAACGGCCACCAGCCTCTGTACATGTGCATGACAGCCACACCCACAAGTACCACATACACTCTCTCACATGCACACAAAAAAGCTGAAGTCTGGAAAGCCATGCCCCTCCGCCAGGCTACTTCCATTCTAGGTCTTGTGTCTGTCAGGCACAGAGTAACTGGCATATGGTGTAAGTTGGTGGGACAGAATGAAGTGCACCTTCAAGAAAGGGCCTGCTGCTCAGATGTACGGGGGCAGTTGCCAGTGTGCAGCTGTTAGCATTTGCAGGGCTCACCTTGGCTTTCAGCCTCCCGCCTCACCTCTCCAGCAGCTAGTGGCTGAGGAAGGGGATGGAATAGGGCTTCCCCTCAATTGTGCTCCTCTGGCAGGTGGCAGAGCTGGAGCCTTGTATTGGGCAGTAGTCAAGTCAGCGTTCTTCAACACTGCCAATCAAAGCAGGTGAGTGGGCCCAGGAACACTGGTAACTATGGGTCCCTTCTTTATCCCCATCAGCCTGACAAGCAAGTGCCAGGAGATGGTAGCTATGCATAGGTTAAGCAGCACCTCTTGGGCCTGCCTTCTCTGACCTTTCTGTACCATACAGTCCTGCCAAGGACATCATAAAGGCCATGCCTTGAAAACTTCTAAGGAGCTGGGCTGTGGTGGCACATGCCTTTATCCCAGCACTTGGGAGGCAAAGGCAGGCGAATTTCTGAGTTGGAGGCTAGCCTGGTCTACAGAGTGAGTTCCAGGACAGCCAGGGCTACACAGAGAAACCCTGTCTCAAAAAAACCAAAAAAAAAAAAAAAAAAGAAAAAAAAAAGAAAAAAGAAAGAAAGAAAACTTCTAAGGACTTGTGTGGTGGGCTCCAGGCAGAGGTAGTGGGGTAGAACTGCTGTTCTCCTAAGTCTTGAGAGAGGGCTTGGCGGAAGTACAGCAGTGCCAGGCAGGCGAGGGTGTGTGCAGCTGTCTGGCTCTCCTGGGTGGGGCTGGGTGAAATGTTTAGGGATAGGCAGTGGCTGTCACATGGTCTAGCTGCAGGTTTGGGAAGGAAGCCGGGTGCTGGGCTGTGTGCCAGACACATCTAATCATTTACTGGGTTAGGGAAGCAGAACAGAAATGGGCTCTGGAGAAACTTCTGCCTTGGTACCAGATGTACAGGAGGGAAGGTGATGCTTGGAAGACTTTCAAAGACTGTTTGTGGTACTTGGTGGAGAATGGAGCCCAAAGGCATGGAGGGGAGTGGGCAGGGTGGGGTCATCACACTGCACATGAAGATGCAAAGGGAGCAAGAAGTATATGGGTGGCCAGGCGGCGGAGACCCCAGACACTGCAATCCAACAGGTTAAGCCTGGCGTTCCCCTCTCCCCACGGGAGCTGAGGCAGGGTTCCACATCTTTCCCATCTATCCCCAAAGCCCCCCAACCCCCATTTCCTGTGAGGGGAGAAACAGGTGATCTTCCTGCTTCTGTCACCCGTGGCCAAGGGTGGCAGGGCAAAGCAGAGAGAACGCCTGCCCATCTGCAGCCCTCCGCTTTACTTTCTCATGCCTGTGAAAATCACATAGGAAAACAAATGAGGGCTTCAGTGTAGCCCGGTAGTAGATAGCTTTCCATCAGCCAAGACATAGGAAAGCTTTAGGCGAGGTTCACTTCAATCCCCTAGCTCAGGAGACAGAGGCAGGCAGATGTCTGATTAAAGGCCAGTCAGGTCTACATACAAGTTCCAGACCAGCCAGGGCTACAGTGAGACCCTGCTTCAAAAAAAAAAAAATAAATAAATAAAATTAATTAATTAATTAAGAGCAAACAAGTATATTTAGTATGTGTAAAGCCCTGGCCTCAACTTCCAGTAAGCCCCCAAATAAAAGCATAATTAGCACAACTTAAAATGTCTCCCCTAAGATGTTTATGGATGAAATGCTATTATCTGGAATTTGTCTGGAAACAACCCAGGTGGGCTGAGGGTGTAGCTAGGGGTACACTTTAGTACAGGGGTTTAGCAGATATCAGACCCTGGTTTCAATTCTTAGGAAAAGGGGCTAAATAGTCATGAGTACTCACCTGTAGCCCCAGCTCCTTGGGGTGCTGAGGTAGGAAGGCTTGGGCCTAGGATCGCTAGTTGAAGGTCATCATCAACAAAGAAAAACCATGACTTTTATGTTTTTTTTTTAAGGTAGGGTGTCATGTAGCCCAGGCTGGCCTAAACTCACTTGTAGTCAGGAATGACACATCAAGGTCACTTTATTGAGCTGATATTTTTCCTTTCCTTTTAAAAGCACTGAGGTAAATACATCTCATATATCTTGAGTGTGCTTAGTAGGGTTGAGTGTGCTGACACTGCCTTATAGCCCAGACCCCCACCCCAGGTCCTAAACCTTGAGAGCTTGGAGCCCAAGCTTCCATAGTACTGGAGCAAAGTACTGTGGCCACTTAGCCTGGCAGCTCCTCCTGGACTGGCTGGTCCAGTTCTCTCTGTGGCTGGGCAGCCTGGACTTCCAGGGGCGGATCTCACCCTTGAGTCCTGGATGGCTCCTGTAGGTCTGAGCTGCCTGCCCTAGAGCAGGTACCTGAGCATGTCCTGGCAGGTCTCAGCTTCCACCCACAGCTTGCCTGGGGCTACCCAGGTCACCAGGTCACCAAGGGAGGAAGGACTACATGAGAGGAGCCAAGTGAAGGCTCCTCCCAGCTCTATCAAATCAGGGAGGGCAATCCAAGTCTACTTTCAGTCCAAGATGAGAGGACTGGACCCAGGTGAAGGACAGTCACCTATGCCCTATGGGGAAGCTGGGGTATCAAGCATTATTTGTCAGTCTGCTCTTTGCAAAGACTGAGGTCCTTAATGGACCAACACAGCCCAAATCTTCTCTGTCAGACTCGATGCTGGCTCAGCTCCAAGGGGACAGGAGAAGGGAGGAGGGTAAGGAGTGAAGGGTGGGGGCTGCAGGGCTGTCAAGTCCCTGTACATCATGTCAGTTCCTGCACCTGAGTGAACGTAAGCCAGTGATTTATCCTGTTCTACAAAGCCAAGAATCCAGGGCTCAGAAAGGTCACCAGGCAGTTACAAAACCAGGGTCCACAGCAAGAACCGCCTCTCTTCATTCTCCCCTTCCTGGTTAGAAAATAGCCAGGAAGTGCCTTTTGGTGCAGACAGTGCATTGGAGAGGAGCATGGCCAACTGTCCGGCCCCAGAGGAGACTGTAGTGAGGGCAAATGATCTCTCTGCCCCCCTCCGAAAAATTCATGGCTGTTCTATTAATTAAGGTATCGTTAGACAGATGAAGATGAGAAAAACTGGGGCTGGAGAGGTGCTCAGCGATTAAGTACCTGCTGCTCTTACAGAGAATCTGAGTTTGGTTCCCGGCACCCACATCGGGCAGTTCAAAGCTGCCTGTAACTCCAGCTCTGGGGAATCTTCTGGCTTACTTGGGTACTGCATGGACATGAGGCACATGCACACAATCAGGCACGCATACCAACAGAGCATTTCATTTTTACAGGAGGAAACTGGAAGTGTAGCTAAGTGAGTAGAGTGCTTACTGCGCATGCTCAAGGCTCTGGACTCAATCTCCGTACTAGGGCTGGACGATGGAGGCAAACCTCTTTAATCCTAGCACTCAAGAGGTAGCGGCAGAAAGATCATTAGTTCGAGGTCTTCTCTTAGCTACAAAGTCTATCCTGAGGTTTGCAAGACCTCCATCTCAAAAAAAAAAAAAAAGAAGAAGAAACACTGCTGGGTGTGGCGGTGCACGCCTTTAGTGCCAACACTAGGGAGGCAGAGGTAGATGAATCTGTGAGTTTGAGGTCAGCCTGGTCTACATAGTGAAGTCCAGGATAGCCAGGGCTATGTAGAGACACCCTATCTCAAAAAACCAACCAAACAGGAGAAAAACAGTGTTCCATTACAAAACAACTGGTGCTACAGAAAAGAATATTGGGGGGGGGGGCCTGGCAAGATGGCCCAGCAGTTATGAGCACTGACTGCTCTTCCGGAGGTCATAAGTTCAAATCCCATCAATCACATGGTGGCTCACAACCATCCGTGAGGGAGAAGGGGGGGGGGGAAGAATATGGGTTCTGGGCTTCTGGGATGGAAGGGTAGATATGCCACAAATTTTGGGAAGGTGAATGGAAGAGCTCCGTAGAGACTAAATGTTGTCTTGGTCTATACTAAAGGTAGACATGGTGGTGCATATCTGATTTGTAATCTCTGCACTACAGAAGCAGAGGCAGGATGGTGACTTCCAGGTCAATCTGGGCTAGATAGCAAGACCCTGTGTCGAAAACTAATAGGGTTGTCCAGATTGTTCACTAGGTAAAGGCTCTCCTGCTTGCTGTTACCCAGGCCTCAGTTCAAAGGAGCCAGCACAGTCAAGTGTAATATGTTAGGATAGCATTTCCAAAACTCCTTTAAGACCTTGGGAGAATTTGTACTGGGCACCTGTGTGCTCGGGGCTTGTTATTTTCTGGGAGTGACAAGATAGGACAAGTGGCCCAGCAATGAGGGTGCGTGGTGAAAGAGACACTGACAAGGAAGAGGCCAAGAATGGTGACATTGTGATCAATTTTATGTTGAAGGTGGGAAGATGGACTTTGAAGATGATGGGTCACCCCGAAACCAGCCAGTTAAAAGGAGGAGACTGAGGCAGCCCCCAAGATATAGGTGGCCTGGAGGCAGCAGCTGTGCCTAAGCCTGAAGGGGTGGCAGGGCCAGTCTTGGGGCTGAGACTCTACACACAGTCTTTGGAGAGCTGGAGACAAAATGCGGGAACTGGAAGGTTCCTCTCGGCAGATTGGAGAGGAGCCTAGGAAGCCTGTAGCAACTGTCAAGAGGGGAGGTGACGGGACCAGGGGTGGCAGCCAGAGATGGGATGAATTCCTACTCAACATGGGTACCCAGGCTGGCCGATTCAGGAAACAGTTACACCCAGGGAATCTGCTTTCACTTCAGTCCTGGCCTGGTGCCCCAAGCGTCTCACTCCTTGGCATTTGAACTACATGGTTTGCATGTCAAATCCACAGGTCTGTCAAATGTGGGGACAAGATACTCACATATGTGTGTCTGCATGATGAACTCAAGAGATAGACAGTTCAGTGAGTACACCCCCTCCGTGGAGCCAACTGCCTGCATGAATCTAGTCTCATGTTGTGAGGCAAGCCTGCAGTGGTAGGAAAGCAGCCTGGCCTCCTGATGGCCTCTGAGCCCCACCTCTGTCCAGTCTACCTTCTAAGACCTTAGAAGGGCAGACCCTTTCAGACCCGCTAGCTCTGAGGTGTACTTTGGGGGTGGTAGATCATATCCTCCCCTCAACCCCCTAACTTTTTCATCAGTGAAAGCTGAACTAATGACATCCAAGAGTCCAATGACATGTCCTATGCCTGATAACACAGAGGAAGGCATAAGAGGGGTAGGGAAAGAGGAGGAACTGGATTGTGTCTCAGCCCACGTCTCTACATCACCCGGTCCTATCTGCCTTGCCATTTCCTATCAAGATAACAAGAGTAACAGTATGCAAAGGCTCAAAAACCCAGCCTGTATCTGTCAGGCCCTCTCCTCCCTAGGGATGGGACAGTGGTCTTAGCAGTCTGTGGAGTCTCTAGCTTGTGCAAAGGATGGGGCCAGGTAGCCTGCTTCCTGACCTTCCCTTGCTTCCCTGAATGGCATCTCTCTTCTAAGGTTGGAAGCAGGTTCTCTTCCTCCACTCTAGCCCCTCAGCTGTACACCCCAGCCAGATACCTTACCTGAAGTGCCAGTTCTGAGTGTTCTGTTCAGTAGGAGCCTCTGACCTAGTCCCTCCTGCTGGGACGCCTGAGATACATCCACCATCCCTCTCTTCTGATAGCCTGGTACAGGGAAAGAACACTGGAGAGGGAGGAAGGAGGAAACCAGAACTTGGAAACGTTACTGCATTTGCAAATACAGAAGGGGTCCAGGAAGGGGAGGGAGGTGGCCTAGGGTATCACTGAACCTGAGTCACTTTCAGATGGGGCAGCAGAAATGGTTCAGTGGGTGAAGTCTTTGCTGTACTAGTCTGAGGAAACAGACTTCACAAAGTGCCCTCTGTCCCCCAGCTACATGCAAATGCATCAACATACAACAGCAAACACACACACAACAAGAATAACAACAACAATCATCATTACTAAGTATTTACGGAGCTAGCGAACATGTAATCCCAGTGTTTGGAGTATGGAAAACAGGAAGATCAGGAGTTCAAAGCCATCCTCTGCTACCAAGCGAGTTCAAGGACAGCCTGACCTGCAAGAGACCCTGTCTCAAACAAACAAAAAAGAATTTAGGGGGCTGGAGAGACGGCTCAGTGGTTAGGAGCACTCTTCCAGCACCCCCGTGGCAGCTCACAACTGTTTGTAACTCCAAGATCTGACACCTTTACCCAGGCATACAGGCAGGCAAAACGCCAATGCACATAGAATAAAAGGACTTAGAATTTAGCTTTGACTCCTTTCTCCTCAAGAATGTTCTCACAAGACCAATCCATTCTTTATGACCATTTCGTGAACATTTCCGATCTCCCCTGCTGACAGACATCCTTTGCCCGGGTGCCTATAACCCATCCTCCCTGCTTCAATCGGCAAACAGGGCTCGTGTGTACAGCGCACAGTCCAGCCTTGTGTACAAGCTTCCCCTTAGCCAGACAAATAAACTCCTCACCTTCCTATTTTCTTTCTTTTTATTTTTAATTTATATGAGCACACTGCTGTACTCACACTCATGCTGTCAGACACACCAGAAGAGGGCATCGGATCCCATTACAGATGGTTGTGAGCCACCATGTGGTTGCTGGGAATTGAACTCAGGACCTCTGGAAGAGCAGTCAGTGCTCTTAACTGCTGAGCCATCCCTCCAGCCCGAACTTCCTATTTTCTAAACTCTAAATACTGGGATTACAAATGCCCTAACTCTGCAAATACTTGGTAATTATTATTGTTGTTGTTGTTATTCTTGTGTACATACTGCAGAGGCTCTGTGGGATGATCCATGAGGCATTTTGGGGACAACACCTGTGTGCCACCTTTGGGGAACTCTTAAGGCCTTGGCCTCTCTAGAGAGCTCCTCTATATCTGAAACGTGTCCAGATTTCTCCATCTCTGGCCCCCATCATGAATACACCTTCCAGAAGAAACATTTAGAATTCTGTGCTTCGGCCAGGCTACTTACCCAGTGAGGGATTTCCTCAGGTCCCCAAGACCGTCCGTGTGTGCAGTCAATGTTCATCTGTCTCAGGAAACCTCCCTCCCCCATATACCTGCAGCCCCTCCATCACTGAGATACTGAGTGGCCGTGAATGAGTTTTCTTAAAGAGGAAGATTCATTGTTAAAAATTGACCAGGGTAGAAATAGAAAACAGAGGTGGCAAATCAGTACCTGTTGGGCCACAGTGATGTTTTGTTGTTTAAATGAAGTTGTTTTGGCCGGGCAGTGGTGGTGCAAGCCTTTAATCCCAGTATTTGGGAGGCAGAGGCAGGTGGATTTCTGAGTTCGAGGCTAGTCTGGTCTACAGAGTAAGTTCCAAGACAGCCAGGGCTACACAGAGAAACCTTGTTTTGAAACCCCCTCTCCCCCTCCAAAAAAAGAAGAAGAAGAAGAAAGAAAGAAGTTGTTTTGCCTGATACAAGATCATTCATGTTAACTTAGGGTACTGGGAATTGAACCCATGGCCTCAAGCAGCCTCTGACAGCATGCTCTACTATTGAGCCACACCCCAACCCTCTGTAAGACATTGTAAAAGGAAAGTCTTGTAACCACCACCTGACACCAGGATCAAACCCCACAACTTGTAAGGATCATCTTCATTTCTCCCTCCCTGTAGCTTCTAGCACTAATCTGCATTCTGTCCATAAGGGCTCACCCGTGGTCTCTGGTGGGTTTCTTTTGACATAGCATCACTTCTTAGAGGTTTATCTGAGTTGTAGCATGAAACGGCACTTATTCCTTGCCTGTGGTAAATAATATTCCACTGCATGGGAGGACCACACTGTCCTTTCATTAATTGCCGGAGGGTTTGCCCTGTGACCTCCTTTTGACTGTTATGCACAGTATTGCTACGAACATCTGAGTACAAGCACTTGTTGGCATACCTGATTTCGGCTTCTTTAGTCATATACACCCAGGAATGGAACTGCTATCTTGAATCTGTTTAACTTACTTTTTAAAAAAAATCTTAAACAAATTTATGTCTATGTGCTAGTAGATGTGCACCAAGTGCGTGTAGTACCCCCAGAGGCCAGGGGGGGCGTTCGATACCCTGGAACTGGAGCTGTAATAGGTTGTGAGCCACCACGTGGTTGCTGGGAACCAAACCAGGGTCCTCTGCTAGAGCAGCAAGTAACCACTGAGCCATCTCCATACGCAACCCTTACCACCCTACCCCACCCCATCTATGTTTAACTTTTTACGGAAGAAAAGGTGTTCTAACTTCTTGATCTTGAACGTGTTTCGGTGTCCAGCCTTCTGTTTCCGTCCCCGCTACTGCCTTACCCAATCCATATGACTCATTTACACTATCAGTCTGGCCCCTAAAGGCATCTGAACCTGCCGCCCCTAGAAGGTTGCGGAGGCAAACCAACCTCTCTCCAAAATAAAAGTCCAGCGGCTAACTACTGTAGACGCCGACTCCACCTCTTTAGCTTTCAGAGCGCTTCTTGGGTTTAATTTCAAACGAGGAAAGTGGCGCTTACCAGAGAAAGAGGCGGCAGACACCTGACCGACCCATCCCAGCAAGCCAGTTTGGAAGCTGGTTCTGGAAGGAAACCGGGTGAGGCGGGCGAGGCTCGGAGCTGGAAGAGGAGGAGCAGCCGGGCGGCGCGCGCTCTAGAGCCTCGTCCGGGCCGGGGTCTGCGGATCTGCTGCACGCGAGCGAGCGAGCGCGCACCGGGGTAGCTGCAGCACCGTGCGCAGCTAGCAGTGGGGACCCGGCCCCGCAGCACGAGCGAGCCCGGGCGGGGCTCAGGTCGCTTGGGGGCGGTGCTGGTTCCCGCCCCCCACATCCGGGGGCCGGGCTGGGCGCTGGGGCTCGCGCCGCGCGAGTGAGTCAGGCCGGGTTTTCCCTCCGTCTCTGGGGCCAGCCGACGAGTGTCGCCCAGTGTGTCCTCTGCCCGCCGATCCGGCACCCGCGCGTCCCCGAAGAACCTGGGAAGAAAAAGGTTCGAGACTGAGTTGGGGACTGCAGCGCGCGCTGGGATCCACGGCGCCAGCATGGTAAGTGGGCAGGGCGGGTCGCCGAGGTCGTTCGCGACACCCGGAGGGGGGTGGCAGGATGCTGTGCGCGCCCCGGTGTCCTCTGCTCCCGCGCACGATGCTGACTTGTAAATGCGCTTTCCGCGGAGCATCGCCCCGACCCCCGCGCCGCAGCTAGGAGGAGCAGGCGCCCTTGGCGCAGGAGTCTGACCTCGGCCTCCGCCCCCTGCGCTAGCTGTAAGCAGGCCCCACAGACGGCGGGCGGGAGACGTGCACCCCACCCCGCCCCCTGGGTAGCTCGGAAGGCCACCGGTAGTTCTGGGATCCCTCGCTTCCTCCACTGCCTTCCTGGGCGCAGTTCCACCGGGATAGCCAACCTGTCTTCTCTGCCGCCTTCCCGGGACACCGCTCACCTGTCCTGGCCCTCGGCGTACCCTCTTCCTGCCTCAGCCCCCTACCCTGTCTGGTCCTCAACTGGGGACCTGCGAATAGGGGCTGTCCCGAGGTCTGGGACTCTGTTCCAGTCCTGACTTTAGCCTTTGACAAAAGTAAGGTCCAGGACTCTTAACTGTATTAAAATGGGGGCTTGGGATATAACCACCCCAAAGGTATACAGATTGGGCATGGTTTTCCTTGGGCGGGAGCAGAGGCGGGAGGCCCTCCTGGACCTGAAGCCTCCTCCCAGGCTCTCACCAGCAGGGCTTCTCTGCCGACTGACTGCATGTGGGTGTGTATGTGCAAGACTGTGAATGAAAGCGACCAGCCAGCTCCCGACACCGCCTCTAGCAGTTTCCTGAGCTCAGAGTCCCTAAACCAGCGCCACTTCCACTATTTCTTCTTCTTACCTCTTTCCCCGGGGCAAGCAAGAGAGATCCCTGGGAGGGGGTTAAGTTCCATTCCTTCCACCCCCCAGCCTAGCTGTAGATGCCCTTGGAAGAAACAATCATGGGGGCTGGGCAGGCTACAAAGACAGCAGAGTATGCTGGTGGAAGGTGACCCCTAGCTGGGACAGCTGGGTGTAATAGAGAGGGCTTTACTGTGGGAATCTAGATTGCTCCTCAGCATGGGATCTTCTTTCAGCGTGGAATTCCTTCTTTCAAGCCTCAGTTTCCCTATGTGTAGATAGGGTCCTTTATGCCACGCTCCCCAACTAGTGTGGAGACGTTGTGACATTACGACATAGAAGACCTCAGAAACACTGAAGCACTGTACATAGAGCAAATGTGGATAATTCTGTCCAGGGGGCAGGGTACGCCAGCCGCCCCCATCGACTCTTGGGCTGTCCCCATTTTTGGAGTTGGGACATTCCAGTGTCATTCCTCTGTAGCAGCTGTAGACACACCCCTCAGAAGGGCTGATCCCCCCCAGCAGGTGGTGTGACCCTTCCCTGGGGCACTCTGGTAGGACTAATGGCTGTTTAGGTTGAACTGCAATCCTGCCACTTGGAGAATGAGGTGCCCCAACCTGAAGGAAATGCAGAGAAAGCTGCCTTGGGGGAGCCAGGACACTTCCTCCCATCCTGCTGAACATGACCTTGGTCACATCATTTTACCCTCTGGGCTCCTGTTTCCTCTGGAGAAGCAAAAACAAATAACTCGGTTCACCTCCGGGTGTGAGGTATCCAGGGTTTGATGCTGCGGTGCCCCACTGCGTATCTCTGTGTACCTCTATTTGAGGCTTTCTGCATTGCTGGCTAATCCTGTGGGCAGAGGGAGACAGGGATGGAGGGGTACTGCTGTGGCCGGCTGAGTAATGGTGTATGTGCAGCTCCTTACAGAGCCCTGGGCGTAAGATCAGCACACTAACTGTGGCAGCACAGCCCTAACATTTGGTGGAAACCCCCCCCCCACACACACACACACCGATTTCTGCTCTGCTCTGGTCTCCCAGAGGTTGTGAGGCTCTTGCTAGCTCTCTCCTCCACTCCCCTACCAAATCACAGGCACAGCTGCCCTAGCCCGGGCAGGCAATCCCAAGGCTCCTAAGCAACGGGAAGGAAGGAATGTGCGTGTTGGGGGAGGGGCAGGGGTAGGTCGGGTTCTTTAGGAAGAGGGTTTATCTCTAGACTGAGACCTGGGGTGGCCTCAGCCTGGCAGGTGGAGAATTCAGTGATATGTGAGACCTGGTCTGGGTGGGTGGATGGTGGGTGAGCTTGTATAAGCCGTATTGTCCTCTGTTGGACAGGACTGTCCTCATTCTGGTCCGTAACATACATTTGTCTGTGGGACCTATATCCCCACACTGTTTTCTGTGTGAAGCCATTTGCACAGTTTGGCTCATGGCTACACTGGTTCATCCCTGAGACCTGAGACTCTTTATTGGGTACCACATAGTGTCAGATGTTTCTCATGAGATTGCAAGCAAGTATCTGCATGAAGGAAAGTGAGGGTCTATGTGTTTGGGGTGTGGTGGGTATATCTGGCACTATCTCCAGGACTTAACAGTTCACAAAGAAAGCCGTTCATCCCCCATTGCCTCTTTGTCAGTTAGCCTGACCGAGGTAACTTTGGGAAGAGACAGAGAGATGGCTGGAGACTAGGTCTCCTTCCTTGAGAACAACAGAATAAATAGTTCATATGCAATGGTGTCTAGCTGGGTGGGCTTGTCAAGGCAAGGCAAAATGGGGGGACAAGGTGATCCGAGTCTAATTCTTTTGATTGTGGGTGATATCCTGAGTACTCCTAGACACTTGGCAGCTCCAGTGTTGGGCTCCCTGGAGTCTTCATCCTGACCAGTTCTGTGACCTTAGGCAGGTCATTCCATCTTTTTGAGTCTCCAAGAGCTTATCTTTTTAAAAGAGATACTGAGCCAGGTGGTGGCAGTCCGTGCCTTTAATCCCAGCACTCTGTCTCAAAACTCAAGGTATATAAATGAATTGAACTGAAAAAGGAGGGGTACTGACGCTATAGTCTCCTTAAGACTCCTGTAACGTGCCGGGTTACGGTAAGAGCCCCAGCTCCAGTAGTCCCTTAACCTGGCTGAATCTCTTGAATTTACATAGCTATATCCCTAGAAGGGTCTGACTGTTCATATGGGGCTGGGCTGGATGTCCAAACTCAGACTTGCACTCACCTTGAGTGGTGTGTTATTCAGGAGCTGGCCACTACAGTTATTTCTCGCCTAGGGTAGAGTTGGCTATAGTGGGGGTGAGGACCAGGCTGCCCTCCCTCCCTCTCCCAGAGAGTGCTTTGTCTTTCACAAACACAAAACCTGGAAACGGTTGAGGATGGAGCCTCCTAACCACCATTGTTTGGGGTGGGAGTGGGTGTCCCGGAAGCATATTGGGTGGGTGGTGGTGGGTACTCCCAGATGCAGCCTGCTTGCCAGACATCTGCCTGGCATTGGGAGCAGCTGTGTGTGGGTGGGTGGGAAGCAGAAAAGGTGTCATTCACTGCCGGTTGTTTGCACCTACCGTATGCTGGGCAGTGGGTGTGGCACACACACCAGTCTCCTGAGAGTTGGGCCCCAGAACATGTAGGAGACAGTTCAGGAGCCTGGTCCCGTGCTGTGGAGCTGGAGTGTGTGGGTAAGCTAAGCCTTGGTGTTCTGTGTTGACTGTGGCTTCAGGCCAGACCTGGACTACATGCCTGGTCACACTATCTTACCCCATCCTCTCGGCATCTCTACATGATAAATGCTGACTATTGTAGCTTTTCTGCTCCTGAAGTAGGCACGGCTCACACAGGTTAGGCATGGCTAAGGTCATAAGCTGCTAGCTTCCAGCCCAGGTTCTGTGAACCTGGCTGGTGATACCTTACAACAGAACACAGTGGCATTATAAAGCCTGGCTGCCTCTCTTCCCCCTGCCTCCCATCACTGCCTAGGCCTGGACACCTGTTCCGGAAACAGAAGCCATTGTTCCTCCCCTTAGGCCCTTCCTGTGTGTATCACCATCCTTCCTCCCCTTGGGCCCTTCCTGTTTGTATCCCTCCCACTGTATCCCGTCTGTCCCCTACCTCACCCACTCCAGATGTTTCCCTGGGGGACCTCTGACCTTTTGAGGGAAGAGGGGTTTCCCACCTAGACCTCCTGCCTTCTGGTTCACTGTTCTTGTTTCTCCCCAATTCCACAAATTTGGTTGAGAGCCTGTCAGAAATAAGCAAAGTCATGGGTCAAACAAAACCTAAGCCACCCTCTGCCCTTGGCTGGCTTATTTCTAGGAAGAGAGCTCTTGCCCTACTACTGGAGGGCCTCGCCTTCCTGCCTTGCCTCTGCATTCCGCTTCAGACCCCTGTCTGGGAGCTGTGCCTTCAGGTGTTCCCCCCGGAAGTCCCATTTCCTTTTCTTTAGACTTAGTCTGACACAGTAGTCAATGTAACCTTTCACTTGCCGTCCTGTGAATCCCATTCTGTTCACACTTATCTGCTTCTGATGGGCCTGGGCAGAGCAGGGAACTAACAGATGGCAAGTGTCTGGTTTTAGTGCATCTGGGAACTTGGGTACTGAGTGCCCATCTGCCACTAATGGAGCCTTCTGATTCCCAGAATCAGCTGCCCGTGCTCTGTTGAACCTTCATGGCCACAGCCTCAGGCCCTGCTGGCATTGCCATGGGCAGCGTAAGCAGCCTGTTGGAACGGCAGGACTTTTCCCCTGAAGAACTTCGGGCAGCACTGGCTGGCTCTCGGGGCTCCCGGCAGCCTGATGGGCTCCTCCGGAAAGGCTTGAGCCAACGAGAGTTCTTCAGCTACCTGCATCTCCCCAAGAAGGAAGGGAAGACCACCAAGCGAGCCCCTCGGAACGAACCAGACTATGCCACCCTCTACTACCGGGAGCATCCTCGGGCAGGTGACTTCAGCAAGACGTCCCTGCCTGAGCGGGGTCGCTTTGACAAGGTGCATCTGTGTTACAGGGGATTGGGCCCAACTCAGAGACTGTGATGCTGGGGTGGTCAGCTGGGAGGCCCTGACCATGGGATAGGGCAAACTGGGGTGTGACCGATGCCTCCCTGTGATACATACCCTGTATTCTCAGAGGGGATTCCCTAGGGCCTTTGGGAACATGAGGTAGGCAGAAAAAAGTGGCCAACTTAACCTTGCTCACAACGACATTCTCTTCCTGACAGTGCCGAATCCGTCCTTCTGTGTTCAAGCCTCCTGTGGGCACTGGGAAAGGCTTCCTGTCCATGCAGAGCCTGGCAGCCCACAAAGGCCAGAAGTTGTGGCGAAGCAACGGCAGTCTGCACACTCTGGCCTGTCACCCACCCCTGAGCCCTGGGCCTCGGGCCAGTCAGGCCCGTGCACAGTTGCTTCACGCTCTCAGCCTAGACGAAGGTGGCCCCGAGCCCAGTCTGTCGGACTCCTCCAGTGGGGGTAGTTTTGGCCATAGTCCAGGTACTGGCCCCAGCCCCTTCAGCTCCTCCTTGGGCCACATCAATCACCTTGGAGGCTCCCTGGACCGTGCTTCAAGGAGCCCCAAGGAGTCTGGACCTCTGGCAGTACTGAGCTGCCTGCCTGAGCCACCTCCCCCCTATGAGTTCTCCTGCCCCACTACTGAGGAGGTTGCTGTGTTGCCTGAGACCTGTGAAGAACTCAAGAGGGACCTCGGTGACCAGGATGTTTCTAACCCCTTTACTCAGGTGAGGGAGTCCCTGCCCTAGAGTGGTTTGTCCCCTGCATTGGTATATGGACCAGATTAATCTCTGACATCTGGCATAACTTTGGGTAGGGACAAACCATGAACAAGGCCTAAGCATGGTATGATATTGGGGGCCAGTTGCGTGGTAGAGGCAGCAGAAAATGAGACCAGAGGTTATGCCCCTGATGGGGTTCTTTCTCCCACTGTGCTTAAAGGAAGGAAACATCAAACAAACAAAGAAAAAATACCTGTAGCCTAGCAATATACCTTAATGGTAGAGTACTTACCCAGCATGTGTGAGGCCCTAAGTTCAAACCTCATCACTGAAAAGGAAGAGACAGCTCTCCTTAGCTACCCTTCACCTACATGCAGGGATTCCACGTGCCTGGGAATTGTGTAGGAAGGAGGGAGACTGTTTCTGTGAGTTGCATGTATTAGGAACAACTGTCTGTGGTGAGCCTCTTTGGGTATGAAGCACATGTGGTCAGGACTCTGGGTTCTATGGCCTAGGTGCATGAGACATTAATGGTGGCAGGCTATGGGCACAAATGAACAATTGTTATTGGGAAGGCCAAGTATGGAAATCTGAGCGAGGCTGCGCCCACTGCTGACCAGTTCCTTTTTCCCTCCGCAGGTGCTAGAGGAGCGCCAGCGCTTGTGGTTGTCTGAGCTGAAGCGCCTGTACGTGGACCGGCTTCATGAGGTGGCCCAGAAAGCTGAGCGAAGCGAGCGAAACCTCCAGCTGCAGCTGTTTATGGCCCAACAGGAGCAGCGGCGCCTGCGCAAGGAGCTGCGAGCTCAGCAGGGCCTGGCCTCAGAGCCTCGGACCTCTGGTTCCTCCATGGAGGCTGACCCTAATGCCCGGCCAGAGGAAGAAGCCCGATGGGAGGTAGGGCACCATCCGAGGCGTCCCCTTCTGTCTCATTGTCCTGGTCCCATACTGTTCCATCAAGCAGCCGGCCCCAGTATCATACAGTGTTTGACCCTTGCTCACAGTTCGTCCCTTTCCCCAGGTGTGCCAGAAGACTGCAGAGATTAGTCTGTTGAAACAGCAGCTTCGGGAAGCCCAGGCGGAGCTGGCACAGAAACTGGCAGAGATCTTCAGTCTGAAGACGCAACTTCGGGGCAGCCGGGCACAAGCACAAGCTCAGGACGCTGAGCTAGCCCGGCTGCGGGAGGCAGTGCGCAGCCTGCAAGAGCAGGCACCTCCGGAGGAAGCCCCAGGCAGCTGTGAAACGGATGACTGCAAGAGCAGGGGACTGCTGGGGGAGGCAGGAGGCAATGAAGCCAGAGAGGGGGCCGAGCAGCTGAGGGCAGAGCTGCTGCAAGAACGGCTTCGTGGCCAGGAGCAGGCTCTGCGCTTCGAGCAGGAGAGGCAGACTTGGCAGGAGGAAAAGGAGAGGGTGCTGCGCTACCAGCGAGAAATCCAAGGGAGCTACATGGACATGTACCGCCGGAACCAGGCACTTGAACATGAGCTGCGGGTACTGCGGGAGCCCCCTACCTCCTGGAGTCCCCGGCTGGAGTCTTCCAAGATCTGAGGCTAGCCAAGTGTGCTGACAGCAGGCACACTGTCAGAAGATACCTTGAGATGACAGGCTCCTCCCTTGTACTCGTCTGGGGCAGAATCTGTAGAGGCCAGTTCAGGGATGGGATGCCCACCCAGAGGAGGGCTCCAGTGGGCAATGGGACAGATAGGGTGCCTGCTCCAGAAGCTGTGGCAAAAAGTCTTGCTAGCAGAGAACCACACCCAGGGAGGGCCTAACCCTGCTTCCAAGAGTGGGTGTGGCCCAGTAAAGTAGGTTGGAGCCATCCAAGCTTCAGCCCCCAAGATGCAGAAGGGCAGGAGAGAAGGAGGGTGTCTGGTGACCTGGCCTGAGGTTTTCCTCCATGGAAGGAGCCAGGGGTGGGAAGATTGACCTCCTCCAGAATAAAAAAGCACATTTTCTATGAGGAGGCCTAGTTGATAAGATTGTCCTTGGCCTGAGTCCAGAGGCTCCTGGGTGGATGGTCAGTGTTCCAGGCCTTGGACCTAGGCAGTAGTTCCTTCTATGGTCCTGGTAGTGGAAAGAATACACCCTGTTGCAGCCTCTGGTCTTATGTGTTGGAGAATGGAGGGATTCGATTCCTCGCTTCCATACCCCACAGGCCTTCGCTGCTGTGTGGGCTGCAAGCACTTTCTTCAACACCATCGGATGTTTGAGAAGAAACAATACCAGGGAAACCAAAGGACTGGTCGACAGGCCTTTGCGGAACATGAAGTGTTTTTCTGGTGGGATGTCTGGACCCTGGGTGCTCAGGCAGCTGCTGGGTTTGGAGCCAGCTCAAGACAGCTTCCTCTGTAACATGTAAAAGCTCCTGTAGGCTCTGCCACCTCCAGCTGTGGTGTGCCCCTCCCTCCATGGTATGGGGGCCAGAAGGTGCAGAAACTAGTCATTTCCAGAAGCATTAGAGGCCTGTGGGGTATTTTGTGTTAGATCTGGTTTGTGTTCTAGAAGGGTCTGGGAAAAGTCCCTCAATCTGTACCTGGCTTCAAAGCTGACCTTTTAAATCTCTGCTTCCAGCTTAAGCTGATCCCAGGTCCCTGAAACCCTCAGCCACCCCTACCTTAGCAGTGGTGTGCATCGAATGGTCTTTGTTCCCCTTGGGTTAGGGACTGATGCAGCTGATACCTTTTTTGCCGACCACCTACCTTACCTGCCTTTTTTTTTTGAGTCAGGGTTTTGCTGTGTAGACCTGTAGACCAGACTAAGATGGAACTCAATGTGTAGCCCAGACTGACCTGTAGGGATTCTGCTGTTCACCTGTTGGAATTATAGACCTGTGTTTCATCTTAGCTTGCCGCCTTTCCTTTTCCTTGTGATAGACAGGGTCTCCCAGTATAGCCCAGTCTGGCCTTGGACTCAAAATCCCCCTGTCTCTGCCTCCTAAATGCTGGGATTATAGGCCTGTACCTCCACTTTGGACTCCCTTTCTCTAGAGAGAAACCACTTGTTACAGATGTGTGTTAGGAATAGCTACTTAGGTACTACAAACTTACTGTCTGTCTGGTATTATGTTGGACACTTGTGGTCTTGGGGACACAAGGCAATTTCGGTGTGCTTCCCTGCTTGGGGGTGTGTGTGTGTGTGGTAATAGCCATTTTTCTTATTTTGATTTTTGAGACAGGGTCTCTCTATGTAGCTCTTGTTCTGGAATTTAACATATAGACCATGAGGACCTTGAACTCACAGAGATCTGCCTGCCCAACTGAACACAGCCATTTATTTGCCTCTAGTACCTTCCTTGGAACCATTCAAGAATCCTTTCAGAATTGTCGCCTGTGAGCCTCTGAGGTCCAGGGAGTAGGTGCCCTGGTTTAGATGACCAGCTGTGACCTGTAACACCTGATCTGACTGATGGACCCCACCTTTTTTTAGGGTGGAGGATTGGGTGTGTGTGAGTTGTCTGGTGTGAGGATGCTGTGTTTATGATCTGTGAGTGGCAGGTGTCTGTAGATGTGCTTGGGAGTGGTAGGTGTGTCCAAGGGGGTGTGTTTGGGGCCTTGGCCCTAAAAGCCAGCTCCTGGGTGGAAGCCAGGAGGGCTTCCTGACCCTCTCCCTTCTATTTCTTCCTGACTGTTCCAGGCCTTTGCACTGGTCACACTAGGTAGACCCTGCATCCCAGATAGTCCTCTGGGAGTTGCTGAGACACGTAGGCCCACACCTGAGCCCTGGTTCCCACCTGAAGTGGGGGGTTAGGCAAGCTAATCCCCACAGATCATGATACCCAATTCCATTTCATAGGTCCCTGCAAACACAAGTCTCTGGGCTAGTAAGTTCCAAGCAGGTCTTCTCTAACAAGTCAGTTGTTAGCCTAAAGTCTGAGTTACTTCCTCAGCAGGGCCAAAAGCCAGTCAGGCCAGGTGCCCACGTGCCCACCTTTTGGTATACCCACTCTACAGTGCAATTCCCCACCCTGCAATTACAACCTGGGTTGGCCAGTAGAGCCAGCGGGGGTGGGTGGGCGGTACCAAAACTTGGCAGTGGTGCCAGAAACCAAGGCCAGGCCCAGATGTAGAGGGGGAGGGCAACCCAGAACCAGATCTCTTATTAGCTCATCCTTCCTTGGCAAACCAGTTCCTTGGTCCCCAAGCAGGCTGGGTGGCTCTGGGGCCAGTTGGTCATAGAAGTCTCTGTCACAGCTACTGGAGAAGACAATCCTTGCTCCCTCTGGAAGACCCCTGGCCCAGCCAGTTTATGTAGAAACCTAGTGAGCATCTCACACTGTTCCCAGTTCTCTGCCTCAGATCTCTCCTGTTCACCCAATGTTTCTTCCTCTTAGCCTATCACTTGATGCCAGCAGCCTTCCAGGAAGGACCTTCCAACTTCAGTGATCTTAGCAGTAACTCTTGGCTCTCTGGTCAGGCCCCTCTAGGCTGTCCTGTCCCAAACCAAAGTTTACAGGAGGAGGAGACTAACAATTTCTGGAGCCTTTGAAGAATGAAAGAAGAAGGGCCTGTGTAGGTAGGTCCTGAGCTTGACTGGGAGCTGGGGCTCCCTTAGTAGAACCCTGTTTTCATGGTAGTACACAGAGGAAGCCAGCATTTGGGTGTTGCTTCTCAGAGGAGACTTTGCAGAGCCCCTTCACTACTGTCTCTGCAAGGTCTTTCTATAGTGCTCTAACTGTTGGCTTGCCTGACTCCATTAGGCTTTGAACATTGCCAACGCCGGGTGGTGGCTTCCATTTTGCTCCAGACTGCTCTGGCTCCAACCCCAGAAGGTAGGGGGTTGAGAAAGGTAGATATGGAAGCAGTGGTGACCAGACTCCTCCACTGTCTAGGATGGGTGGCTTTAAGGTGAGAACCTGGGGAATGGTTTGATTCTGAGCCATTCATGGACACTGGTAATAGGTCAGGTCAATGACAAGTTCAAGGCCCTAGCACTTAGTCACTATTGAGACCATGGGTCAAATGAAGTTCACAAGTGAGGAAGACATGTCTACACCAGTGAATGCTGTTCTAGTTTGCAGGGCCAGGCAGGGGATGCAGAGGACACAGGACTGGAGAGATGGCTCAGCAGAAGAGCCCTGTCTACCCTTTTCAGGGGCCCCAGTTCTATTCCCAGAATTTGCAAAGTGGCTCACAACCACCTGTCACTCCAGTCCTGGGGGATAGGATGCCCTCTTCTGGGCCTCCACAGGCACAGACATAAGTACAGGGAAAGCACCTACACACATAAAATATATAGTTTTAAACAGGACAGATAATCCAGAAGATCTTAAATACAGTGCAGTGGGATCAACAGAGGCCTCCATGGTGGAGACAAGACAAGAAGAAAAAAGAGCCTGCCTGAGGCTAAGAGATTCTGATCATGAGGGGGTGTTCCTCCAGGGAGGATGCAGGCTGCACCATGATGCTTCGGGACCTGCCTTGTCTGTCACTGGGTGCTTAGCTCCCAACGGCTGCAGGCATATACCATTCTCACCTGGCTTACATTTTCACTTTTTAACAGGATTTATTTTTACATGTGTGTTTTGCTTGAATGTAAGTCTTCGTCATTTGTAGCCCCAGTCTACTTTCTCAAAACCCTTTGTAGGGCTTTTTTGCTCCTTTTTTTTTTTTTTTAAATGAGGGAGTATTTAATCACAGCTCTTTCATATATCCCATTACACATTGTACAACAAGAAAAACAATAGGAAAATGGTGTAAATGCAAGTACGATTACGTGGAGAGTGGAGATCCAGAAATAAATCATATTTTTGCAAAAATCGTACAGAATAAAGGGAAGGCCTACGGAAGGAACACAATTTAACCAGAAATGTTTGGCTTGATTTCTGAATATGGGGCAAAATGAGCCACAATTTGCACTACCTTGTAAAATAAAATACACATCAAGGTTTTGTGTGTGTGTAAAGGTCAAAGGTCAACACTGAATATATTCTTAAATCGCTCTCCTTTTTTTGAGAGGGCTCTCACTTGAATCTGTGGTTCACTAATTCAGCTATGCTCACTAGTCATCAAGACCCAGGGACCTACGTCTGCCTCCCCACTGCTTGCATTACAGGAAAGTTTTGGTTTTTTGATGGGTAGCAGGGATTGAACTCGGGTCCTCGAGCTTGAATGACAATTTACCAACCGAAGTATCTCCCTAGCTTCGTTTTATTATACTTCTTGAATTTAAAAAATCCTAGGAAACTGGCCCAAAAGAAAGGAGATACTAAAGAAAGAGCTTTAGGTCATTCCACTTTGAAGCAATCTCCTCCAACAAAACCCAAAGATCCAATCTGAATGAGGGAAGAGTAACATAATCAAACAAATAGGAAACCTCGTGCACAGGGAAAGTGCAGAATAATTCAGAACGCGAGGCCCACCATGTTGAGACGACAAAGGTTCAAAAGCCTAAATGTGAGTCGCTCCAGGTTCTGGTAGAAGCCGGCTTTGTTCACACCCTGCCTCACAGTGAAGCATTCAGGGAGAGGAAGTGGGAAAGCCTGGGGCCTTTTAGAAAGCTTGTGAGGTCCTGCCGGCTGGGGCTCGGGTTCTTCAGCTCTGGCTTTTCGCCCTAAGCAGAGCACATTCAACAACTCGCCCCCGCGACTTCCGCGTGGAGCTGCGACCACCCAAGCTCTGAGACACAGCCAGGCATCTCCAGGATGCTGGGGTCACGATGCCGCCGCGGGCTAGCTTCCCTCTTTGCGCCGCCCTCTTCCCCCGCTGTGTTTCAGCAGGTTGTGAGCCACAGCTTCCTCTTTTATTAAGCCGATAATGTTGGTTAGCTCCCAGCATTTCTGTGCTCACTATGTTCCAGTAGCGATGAGGACAAAGTCCTGAGCCCAACGGAGCTTTTATCCTAAAAGTTGGGGAGGCGGAGATAGGGGCAAGAAAACAGAATCAACACATGATTTCAAGCCAAGGCTGGGAAGAAAACAAAGCTAGATTGTGCAAGGTAGAGGAGGCGGAAAGAGGACATAAATGGCCGTAGGGAAACCAGCAGTAAAAAAAGAAGCGCTTGAGCCAAGCGGTGGTGAGGCAGAGGCAGAGGCAGGCCGGTTTTTGAGTTCGAGGCCAGCGTGTGGTCTACAGAGTGAGTTGCAGGACAGCCAGGGCTACACAGAGAAACCCTGTTGACAAAACATTAAAAGAAAGAAAGGAAAAGAATGGGGCGGAGCCCCCCCCCCCACCCCCGCAAGAGTTGCTGGAGGACCCCAGGTGGTGGCGGTGCACACACCTGTAATCCCAGTACACAGGAGATGAAAAGATGGCCTCCATGACCTAAGGAGTTCAAGGCCAGCCTGGGGTACCCAAGACCCTTTCTCAAAAGATCAAAAAGAAATTTTTTTTTGTACTTTCTAGTTTGAGAAATCAGCACGGCCTCCTCTCCTTTTGGACCTTCGTCTCCTCCTTGTCCACCCCCCTCCAACCGCCGCTCCGAGCCTTTCTTTCTTTCCTCCTCTGTTTTTTTTTTTTTTTGGTTTTTCGAGACAGGGTTTCTCTGTGTAGCCCTGCTTGTCCTGGAACTCCCTCTGTAGACCAGGCTGGCCTCGAACTCAGAAATTCGCCTGCCTCTGCCTCCCAAGTGCTGGGATTAAAGGCGTGCGCCACCATTACCCGGCTCTCTCTCTCTCTCTCTCTCTCTCTCTCTCTCTCTCCTGGTCTCAAACTCAGATCTGCCTGCCTTTGCCTCCCCAGTGTGTGCCATTACAACCGGCTCCTTCACTCTTTTTAGTTAGGGCAAATACACAATTCTTATTCCATCTTGCTGCTAAAGAGGGGCTATTCACAGAGAGCAGCAGGGCCGGGGCTGTGGAAACATAGGGTTAGGTGACTCCGTAAGGACAAAAACAGAACTCTTAAAATTGTGTATGTGTGATGTGAACGTGGGTGTGCTTGCCTGTACGAGTATGTGAAGGCCAGAGAAGGATTTTGGGCGTCTGGCTCCATCACTCTTCACTTTATTCTCTTGATTCTAGAGCTCTGCTTTTTAGCTACATTAGTAGGCAGGCAAGCACAGGAATCCTAAAGTCTCTGCTAAGCCCAGTGCTGCAGTTACAGGCCTGCGCCAGTAGGCGTGAGCCAGTTTTCTAACAGTATCTGGGATCTCAACTCAGACCCTCAACACTTGCTTTGCAAGCACTTTCCCCGTTGCCTCAGGACTCTTCCTGTAAACATCATTTGCTAGTTCAAAAAGCATCGCAGAAAATACCTAGTCACTGGGCCTCATACATGTAATGGTCTTTAAAAAAAAATTGTTTTTCGGGTGCTGGGGGTGGACCAAGGTACCTGTGTGCACTCTACATCGCTAATCTTAACATCACACACCCCCCACCCCCACCCCGTCTCTCTGTCGTAGCTCAGGCTGGCCTAACTCACTTTGTATCCCAGGACGTCTGATCTTCCTATAATTATAAGATTATAGGCGAGTGCCACAATACCCAGCTTTATTTTCTGAGCCAGAGTGTCACTTTGTAGTCTAGACTGGCCTGGAACTCCCGGCGCTCCTCCTAACTCAGCTCCCCCTAGCCCACCCTGGACATTTAAGACTTAGGAATTGTGGTTGGGGGGCTCGGGTTATGCAGGTGCGCCAGCTAATACTTCCGGTAGAAACTCCCGACAACCCTCCGGTGGTTCTGACGCGCGGAAACCGAGGTTTGCTAGGGATCGCAGGGACGGGGCGTCCCGGCACTGCGCAGGCGCTGACTGCCGCCTAGCTCCGGCGAGAGCTTCATTCGACATTCCTTGCAAAGCCGCGGGCGAAACACACGGTCTCTCCACGCTCCGCGACACCGCGCATGGGCGAGCCCGGACCCACCCGAGGGGCAACCGCCGTGCCTTCCGGTTCCGATGACAGCGGCGCCGGAAGCCGGCTGAGCTGCAAGACTAGGTGACAGCCTGCGGGCTCCGGGTCCCGGGGTGCGGGACGCCCCGACCAAAGCCTGGAGCAGTCGTCGGCCACACCCTCCAAGGGCTGGTGGAGTCGCCCGGACTCAGACATCCCATCTTAGTGCACCTGACCGGGTCAGAGGTAACCAGCTATGGGCAGTGGGGTCCCGGCAGGGCATTGCAGGAGGGTCTCTGGGAGGATTAGTAGGAGTTTGCCAGTCTTTTGCACTATAATACGGATGAAGTCGGGGTCGTGGCATACCCCTAGGGTAAATAGTGGGCTTTCGGTTTTAGGTGAAGAAGTGACAATGTGAAACTTTCTAATATTTTTTAGGGATATGATTTGTTTGCGGGTAAAATACAGGGCATTAGATGGTGTGATTTGAAAAGATGACACTTGTGTGGAGACCTAAATAAGGAGCCAGCTATGGGAAGATGTGAGAGAGTGTTCAGGCAGAGGATAGAGGCTGGAATAAACTGGAGGTACCCTGGAACAGAAAGGCCCGTGGTGGTAGGGTTTGGCAAGTGATGAATGAGGATAACAAGGGACTTTGTTTGGATAGAACTTTTGTTTTCCTTTTGGTTGTTTGTTGTGTTGTTGTTGTCTTTGGGGCAGGGTCTCTTATAGCCTAGGCTGGCCTGGAGATTCCTAAGTAGACCAGGCTGGCCTTGAACTCACAAAGATGCACCTGCTTCTGCCTCCCATGTGCTGGGGAGGCACACCATAAAATCATGCACCACCATACCCAACCTCAGATTTATTTATTTTCTTTGATAATGATGATGATGACTGCATTTCTCTACATAGCCTTGGCTGTCCTGGAATTCACTGTGTAGACCAGGCTGGCCTGAACTCACAGAGATCTGCCTGCCTTTGCCTTCTGAGTCCTGGGATTAAAGGTGTAAATTGCCACACCCAACAGATTTTTTTTTTAACTTATTTTTAGGTGTATGGGGACCCTTGGCCTTCATGTGTCTGTGAACCATGAGATGCAGTGGATGAAGAGGGCTTCTGGTCTCTAGAACTGGAGCTACAGGGGGTTGTGCTTCCATGTGGGTGCTCAGAACAGAACCTGAGTTATTTGCAGAGCATCAAGGGCTCCTTAAACACTGAGCCATCACTCCAGCCCCTGTAGTGTAAAGTTTTAACATTTCCTTCTGGGAGCTTTTGATTCAGGCCTTCTTAGCCAAAGTCTAAAAGATGGAGGTACCGTTTAATCAGTTAGGCTTACTCAGCCCAGTGACCGACTAGGCCCTGCAGGGAGGGAAAGGATGAAACTAGTCTCCAGACTTTGCTTAGCTGGTAGTCCAGTTGGGGAGACACATCTGAAGAAGCAGTCGGGAGGATTCGGATGTGTGTGGGACTGACACATCAGATTTGTGATGCAGAAAAGAAGGCTGCACAAGGGAGATAGCTCTGTGAGTAGGCCTGAGTTGGAGCCCAGGAACTCATGTAAAAAGGTGGAGGTAACCAGGGATGTAGCACATGCCTTTAGTCTAGCAGGTGGATCTTTGTAAGTTCAAGGTCAGCCTGGGTTTCAGAGAGAGGTAATGGGTGACCTCTGGGAGCCAGAGGCTACTGTCAGTTGGCAGAGATGTGAAGAGGGAGCTTGTGAAGTAATTGAGTGTAACGAAGTAAAAAAGTAAAAAGCAAGGGCTTTGGGTGGGGCTCAGTGGCTCAGCACTTGTCCAGTGTGTATGGGGGCTTGGCCCTGAAAAATCAATAAATAGATTAAAAACTAATGCACTCCTGATGATATGTAATTTGAGCTTCTTGGAAGGCTCATGCTGGAGGATTCAAGTTCAAAGTCAGTCTGAGATAAAGAAAGAGCTCAAGGCCAGTCTGGTCAGTTTAGGGAGCTCTTCACTAAAACAACACAAAATGCTGAGGTTGGAACAGGGCCGTGGCACAAGCCTTTAATCCTAGCACTTAGGAGGCAGATCTCTGAGTTCCAGGCCAGCCTGGTCTACAGAGAGAGAGATCTGAAAACAAGCAAGTGCACTCAGTGGCCTGGAGTGCAGCTCAGTTGGGGTGGGGGGTGGGTGGGGGTTCCTGGGGTTGAGCCCAGCATGAACTATATGAGACCCCATTTCAAAACAAAAAAGGATCATCAAGATGTCTCAGTGTGTACAGATACTTCCTACATAGTCCTGGTGACCTGAGTTCAATCTCTGGAACCCACGTAAAGGTGGAAAGGGAGAACTGACTGCACAAAGTTGTCTGAACATGGCATGCATGCCCTCTTCTGCCCAAATCAGGAGCACGAATGCATACGTTTTTAAAAGCAGAACAAAATGTTGTCTACTGGACATGTACAGACTCTTTTCCTTTTTACTTTCTCTTTTTCTTTTGAGATGGGGTCTTTCTATGTCAGGACAGCTTGAGCTGTCCTGAAATGCCCTATGTAGACCAGGATGTGAAATGCCCTATGTAGACCAGGATGGCCTCAAACCTTCCTAGTGCTAGAATTAACCACCAAGCCGGGACCTTTTGTGATAGTTCCCTAAGTGCAGGCTAACTAACGGTCATTTACATGTCTTTGCACTGTGGTAGATGTGTGCCTTGTGCTTTGAAGCAGGGTCCCTCACTAAACCTGTAGCTCAATGAGTGAGCTAGGCTGGTTGGCCTATCTCCATCTCCCTAATTCGAGGATTTCACACCTGACTTCTTTTTGTGGGTACTAGGATTAAAGCTCAGGTCCTTATATGGCAAGCATTTTACCAACAAAGCCATCTTCTCGACCCCATTCCTCAGCTTGTAATTTTTTTTTTGTGAGGAGCAGGATACAGTTTCTTACTATGTAGCCCACGCTAGCCAGTGGTTGGTCTGCCTCTTCCTCCTGATCACCAAACTTAAAGGTGTGTACCACCACACCTGGCTTTCCTCAGCTTTAAAAATGATGTATTTACTTATTATTGGGAATGGGCCTGACTGCATTAAGCAGTCAGGACAGCTTTGTGGAGTCCTCCCTCCTTCCACCTGTGGTTCCCATGTGGTACCCAGGATCATATTCAGGTTGCCAGGCTGGGTGGCAAGCATGTTACCCCCTGAGCCATTGACCTGGTTCATCCTCAACTTTTTTGATAGTTTCAAGGCCTCCCTCTGATGTCCTGGTATCTACTGGTATCTGACAAAGCCAGGCATTTTGAGCACAATGAGGCCCTGTTCTTGAGCCATGTTAATCTTTGGTCAACTGTGGCTCTGTTATCCAGACTCTCTTGGCAGTCCTATTTTTCTTGCCATCTTCCCCAGCTAGTGGTGCGTGCTTGCTCCAGTTAACTAGTGGTGTGTGCTTGCTCCAGTTAACTTCCTGTTATCATAACTGAGAGACCCTATGAGTTCATCCCAGCAGTACTCACACACAGCTGTCCTTTCCTGCTTCGACAGAGACCAGCTCTGATGGTCCTGTTGTGCAAAGGACTTAAGGGGAGGGCCTCAGCCTAGAGCCAGACAGCAGGCTTCCTTCAGTCCCCACTCCTCTACTCCCCCGCTCTATGGCCTTGGGGTGTTTATTTTATCTTTCCCAGTCTGATTTTCTCAGCTGCAAAGTGGGTCTAATAATCATACCTACCTCACAGTGTTGTGAGAATTAAATGAATGATTTAATGGGTGAAGTCACTGGAACAGAGCCTAGCACATAACGAGCCTCTGGGGAATGTTAGTTATTACCAAGCAAAATAACTATATCATTTTAAATGGGAGTCCTTGTTACATTTTATCCGTAATATAACTGTAGAGTCTGACTTTGAGAGTGTGATTTCTCTGGACAGTGTGATCGAAAGTTTTAGTGTGTAAGATGGTGTCAGCCTGAAAACAGGGCCCAGCACTGTTTTCTTGTCATCTGTCCCTGTCTAGGAGGGAGACTATAAAGTAGGGCTGAGCTGGGAAAGCCAAGATGGGTGGGGCTGTGGGACTAGGAGGGTACAGGAAGTGGGAAGACACCAGGGTCACCATGGACACTGGCTTCCTGTGATGTCACTTTTGAGAGAGCTGACTTCATTGATTGCTTTAGAGGGACATATAACTCAGTCCTATTTCTGTTCCCGTATGCGGGTGCAGAAGGTCTACTCTGTTGCTGGCATTCTGAGGATTATCTGTATACTCCGTGTTTTAGGCTACTCAGAAAAGGAGGGGAGGGAGCCCGCAGTGAGCAGGAGGTGAAGTGAGGTGTTAACTTTAGGCTGTGGTGCTGGCTCAGCACTGCATGCTATACAAGCATAAGGACCTGAGTTTGAATTTCCAGAACTCACGTAAAACCAAGCATGGTAGAGGATGGCTAATCCTAGTGTTTCTATGGTGAGATGGGGGCAGAGTCAGGACAATTGCTGGAAGCTCCCAAGCCCAGGGTAGCCTGGAATATGCAGTAGTGAACAACAAAGAGACCCTGCTTCAAACAAGATAGAAGGTGAGGACTGACACCCAAGGAGGCTACCCTCTGACCTCCCTGCTCACACTATGGTATTACATACATGCCTGTACTCAGTCACATGCATACATATCATACATATCCTACATAACCACCATATGCACCCTCCATGGCATAACTGAGCAAGAGAGCATCTGGTGTGGTAGGGAGGCAGGCCCTAAGTTGTCAGTCACTCAGTGTTCAGAACTAAGGGTGCAGAGTGAGAGTGGAGGGAGTTGGGTAGGTCAGGCTAGGGCCAGCTACCTGCAGCAACAGGGCAGCTGGGCTGGAGGACTCAACATGGAGAGGCCATATCATGCTCCAGGGTCTGGAGCTTCAAGAACAAGAATTCTGGCTGTCCACGTACAAGGAGCTGTCAGTAGACAGACAGACGGGAGGCCCAAACAGTTCCCACAATAGGCAGTTATTCCCGAAACTGTGCTTGAAATTAACACCCATTCTGCCTACCTAGCTTATCTCCCTGCAGTACATGAAAAACCAGTTCCACTAACTGAAAGGGAAGGTGGCCATAGAGAATATATGAAAATACATGCTGTGTGAGCCTAGGTCATTCTCACACATAGCCTGCTGTGGATCCCGTAAGGCCCAGTCTTCTGAGTCAGAAAGAGAACTGGGGGTTTGTCAGAGGCTCAGTCTCTGAAGCCGGTGGTCTGTGAGACCTGAGTATGATACCCAGAATCCTGTAAAAATGCCAGTTGTTGGGACTAGAGAGATGGCTCGGCAGGTAAGAGCACTGGCTGCACTTAGAAGGCCCAGGATTGATTTTCCAGCATCCACAAGGTGGCTCATAATTACCTGTAAAGGGATCCAGTATCCTCTTCTGGCTTCTGCAGACATTGCACATACATGGTACACATATGTACATGAAGCAAAACACCCATAAAATAATGAAGCAATTTAAAGAATTGCTGGGTGTGGTGATTCATACTTGTAATCTCAGTGTTAGGGAGCTGGAAACCAGAGGACCTCTGGTGCTCACTGGTCAACCAGCCTAACCCAGTTGGTGAACTTCAGACCAGTGAAATGAAAGACCCAGTTTTAAGGAGTAGACAGCATTCTTGGGGATGATACTCAAGGTGACTCTGTGCATTAGAAAAGGAGGCTGGAGAGAGAGTTCAGTGGTCACGAGCTCTTGCTGCCCTTGTAGAGGACCAGTTGGTTTCCAGCCCCCATATGGAGCAGCTTTGCAGCTCCGAGAGAGGGGGAGGAGATCTAAGACAGGGTTTCTCTATGTAGCCCTGGCTGTCCTGGAACTCACAGAGATCCACCAGCCTCTGCTGGGATCAAAGTATGCACCACCACACCCAGCTGACAATGTATGCGCGACCACAATACAAAACAACTCTGGCCTGCCAGCCTCTGTCCTCCACTGGATACCTCTGTGAGGATGGCTGGGAAGCCCTTGTTTAGTGGGAACTGATTCAGGAGGGGTGAAGGGATCTGAAGAAATGTCATGGGAGGCATCCCCCCCACTCCCACCCCTACCAAGATCCACACTGGCCTGACCCAGTTCACATCACTAGGCAGAGGCCGCCATGGAGCAGTGTGCATGTGTGGAGAGGGAGCTCGACAAGGTCCTGCACAAGTTCCTGACCTATGGGCAGCATTGTGAGCAGAGCCTGGAGGAGCTGCTGCACTACGTGGGCCAGCTGAGAGCCGAGCTGGCCAGTGCAGGTGGGTGACCATCCGCAGGGACTATGTAACCACAGGCTACTGACTGGGTGGTGGGGTCCTGGACATACATCCCTAGGCTTCCAGCTTCCTTGAAAGTAGTAAAGGAAGCCTCTGCTCTTTCAGAAAACCTGACAGAAATTATTAATTTACTTAAAATCACTAACGTTGCCAGTTTGTTTTCAACTAACATTTATTTATTTGTTTATTTGGGGGGGGCAATGTTCCCAGGGTTTATTTCTATTGTAACGTGTATCAGCACATCATACCTGCTATGTCTGACTGACAGCCTGGTGTATGCATGGTGGGATTCTGTACCCATTAGTGGGTGAAGTTGGCTTGTTTCTATGTCTGTGCTACCATGAAGAATGCTAGGAAGAGTTCCACACATGGCTTTCTGTGTTTCCATTTCTCCTAGAAGAGGAATTGCTGGGTCAGGGTAGCCTTTGAGTTTAATCTGACAGTTGACAGGAAAGCCTGCAGTACAGCCAGTACACAAGATAAACCAAGGCACATAGGGGCCAAGTCATCATTCATAGCAACCTAGATTTTACAGCTGAGAAAATGAAGTCACCAAGGTCCTGGCATGTGGGCTAGAGAGATGGCTCACCAAGTACAAGGCACCTGTTGACAAGCCTGATGACCTGAATTTAATCCCTGGAACCCACATGGTGGAAGGAGAGAAACTCATGAAAGGTGTCTTCAGACCTCCAGTGTACATAAAGGCACACATATGTGTATCATGTCCCATCCCCCAACCCCTGGGCGACTAACTAAAGATATGTTTGTTTGTTTGTTTGTTTGAGACAGGGTCTCTCTACATAGCTCTAGCTGTCACGGAGCTATGTAGACAAGGCTAACCTAGAACTCAGAGATCTACTTGTCTCAGCCCCCCAAGTGCTATGATCAAAGATGTATGCCACCATTCCTGGCAGCTGTTAAAAATCTTAAAAATAAGTAAACAAACAAACATAGTGGCTTGTTCCACATGGCAACTTCCAAGTCCCTGGTGTCCAAGTACCAGGAAGCTGGTAATCCCTGAGTCAGAGGCAGGAGGATCTCTGTGAGTTAGAGGCCAGCCTGGTCTACATAGTGAGTGCCAGAGCAGCTGGGCACAGATGGGAAGCAGGTATTTCCTCTGGGTCACCACAATGGCATGTAGAAGGAAGCAGACAGGCTGCTACAAAAGCTGCCCAAGATCTGCCTCCTGCTCCTGACACAGTCTGCTATCTCCACAGCTCTCCAGGGGACCCCTCTCTCAGCCACGCTCTCCCTTGTGATGTCCCAGTGCTGTCGGAAGATCAAAGATACAGTCCAGAAGCTGGCTTCCGACCATAAGGACATTCACAGCAGCGTCTCCCGAGTGGGCAAAGCCATTGACAGGGTGAGTGTGTGAGTGGTCCAGGGTTTAGGAGTGGGAACACCCCAGAGCTAATGTGTGCTGGTTTGGCAGGAACACAAGTGTGAGTGCCTGCGTCACAAACCCATCTCTCCTCTGTCAGAACTTTGACTCTGAGATCTGTGGCGTGGTCTCGGATGCTGTGTGGGATTCACGTGAAAAGCAGCAGCAGATCCTGCAGATGGCCATTGTGGAGCACCTGTACCAGCAGGGCATGCTCAGTGTAGCTGAGGAGCTGTGCCAGGTAATGTTGGCCTTGAGAGCTCAAGGGCACCTATCTCCTGCTGTTTGAGATGGTCTTGCTTATATAACCCAGGCTAGCCTGTTACCCTCCTTCCTCCTAAATTCTGGGTTATGGGTGTGCACACACCACTGTGCCCAGCCCACTGCATTCATCTAGCCAGTCCCTGATAGTCTTGACTATCTTTGTTTTGGAACTCACTATGTAGGCCAGGCTGCTCTCAAACTCAGAGATCCTCCTGTCTCTCAAGTGCTAGGACCACATCCTGTCTCTTGTGATTCTGAGCTGAGGTCTGGCTGTAGAGTCCAGGCTGGCCTCCAACTGGTCCTTTTTCCTCCCAAGCTCTGGGATTGCAGCTGTGCATGAGCCTCCTGCAGGTTTAGTCACTGACATTCTCTATATTTATTTTACAAAGGAACTTGATCCCTTGCTACAAAGTAGGAGGCAGCTCTAAGTGTATGTGATAAAAAAGAAAAGTTACTGATTTCTAATTAGAGTCTGTTGCCTGCTGGAGCCAAGGCTTGCTCTCCTTTTGTATTCAGGGGATTAGCAAAGACAAATAGCAGGTTACCAGGAGTCTTTGCCTTAATGTAATTAGGTGAATTAAAAAGTAATTTTCTCACTAGGCTATTCAGTGCCAGGCCTGGGGACGATCTGCAGAGCGAAAGGCCACACTGGCTGACCAGTGATGATGCTTAGCCTCTGCAGGATGGAGAATGAACAGGGGCTTTTGCTACTGACAGGCCACAATTCCTTGCCTGTCTCCAGCCAATCTTTGGCTGATGAAGTTTTATTATGGGAAGAATTTTGGGGACACTGCCTTCCATCTCTCCCAGGAATCGACATTGAATGTGGACCTGGACTTCAAGCAGCCCTTCTTGGAGTTGAATCGGATCTTGGAAGCTCTACACGAGCAAGACCTAGGACCTGCACTGGAGTAAGGGTACCCGCAGTGGGGCTTGCCCATGGTCATCTCACCTAGATATGCCTGACTTATTCCAGCCATGACTTAGGGAGTCACTTACTGTCTTAGGGCCCTCTGTAGCCACTACCCACTGCACTGTGTTGTCTCTCCCCAGATGGGCTGTTTCCCACAGGCAGCGCCTGCTGGAGCTCAACAGCTCACTGGAGTTCAAGCTGCACCGGCTGCACTTTATCCGCCTCCTAGCTGGAGGCCCAGAGAAGCAGCTGGAGGCCCTCAGCTATGCTCGGCACTTCCAGCCCTTTGCTCGGCTACACCAGAGAGGTGAGTGCCTAGGGTGCTGGGGATTAGGGGCTGGACTTTAGCCGATGTTTGAACACTTTGGGTGGCCTGTCTTTGTGCCTGTCTTTGTACCCACAAATGGTCTGTTTACCAGAAAGATGGCTCCCCACAATTTAGAAACCTTTGACTCTCTTTTGCCTCTAAAGTGAAGTCAAAAGTAAAGGCACAACTGAGGCAGGAAGACAGCTTCAGTCTAGCTAGTTTATGTTAGTCATGCTAGTGTAGGCTATGGCAATGTCAAGACCTGACTCAAGAGTTAAAGACTAGCCGGGCAGTGGTGGTGCACACCTTTAATCCCAGCACATGGGAGGCAGAGACAGGCAGATTTCTGAGTTCAAGGCCAGCGTGGTCTACAAAGTGAGTTCCAGGACAGCCAGGGCTACACAGAGAAACCCTGTCTGGGAGGGGGGTGGGGGGGGGGAGTTAAAGACCATAAGGTGAAATACAATTGTATATATGCATGATTTATTTATTACGTATACAGTGGTGTACCTGCATGCATGCCTGCAGAAGAGGGCAACAGATCTCAGTATAGATGGTCATGGGCCACCATGTGGTTGTTGGGAATTGAACTCAGGACCTCTAGAAGAGTAACCAGTGCTCTTCTGAGCCATCTTTCCAGCCCACAATATTTTTAAAAATAAAAATTATAAAACCAAGCAGTAATACTATTTATTTGTAGTGTGTGTGTGTGGTACTGGGGGTGGACCCTCACTCTATCACTTTATACAGCTTTACCACTGACTGACAACTGTTTTCAAGGTCAGCTTTATGTACAGAGACCAGGCTCAAAAAATATCAGGGTGAATAAGACCTTCTGTGCCAAGCAGAGACAGCTTGAGATGCAGTCAGACAGCTGGAATCCAGGAACAGCCTCACCTCCCTACCTGCCTCCATGTTGGCAGCAGCCTGTAGATGTCCTCCTCGCATTCTTAAGGGGCAGCCAGAGCTCTGCCTTCCCTCAACTGTCATCCCATTGTTTTGTAGAGATCCAGGTGATGATGGGCAGTCTGGTGTACCTGCGGCTGGGCTTGGAGAAGTCACCCTACTGCCACCTCTTAGACAACAGCCACTGGGCGGAGATCTGTGAGACCTTTACTCGGGATGCATGCTCCCTCCTGGGGCTTTCAGTGGAGTCCCCACTCAGTGTCAGGTACAGCCCAGCCTCCAGAACTCAGCATAAAGGGAAAGGTAGGGAGGGAGACAATTATGTTGACCCTTCCCTGTGCTTTCACAGACCATCTTTCCTTAAGAAAGACACTGCTTGTTTTTAGTTAGACAGGGCCCACCTCTCCTGCACAGTAGGTACCCTTGGGAAACTACACTACACTCAGTCATCCAGCCACCCTCTCACAACTCCACTTAGACATCACTCCCTGCATGGAGAACGATGAGTGATGAGTCACGTGCTTAAGTTGCTGCTTAATCTCTGCATTGCAGTGGTCTCTGCTTACTTAGCAGCAAGCCCAAGCTAGACCCTCTTACCCCAATTTAGCAGGTAAGATGGAGCTTTGTTTGCCATGAGCTAATTTGTAGGCTCTTAAAGGAACAAAGAGCACCTAGATTGGCCCCAGAAAGTCACTTCACCATCTCTATGGTGACAGCTGCTGAAGGGCAGCTGTCAGTGTAGAGAACAGGCTGTACTTGCCTACATTGTTGCTGTGGAGTCAGGTCACCAGAGCTCCCAGGCAGGATCCATTGGGCAGAGCTGTACTGAACTTACAACCCGAGGTTCCAGCCAGTGGGCTCCCTGCTACCCAGTCATCTTGAAATAGAATTTTTACAGATGTCTATGCTGCACTCTTACTTTGTACCACAGTAATAGAGCTGGTTAAACTACAGGCAGGCTCTGGCCCTTTCAGCTGAGCACTGTCCCCCAGTCAGGGGCTTTCCACAGGAGTACCACATCTGCTTGCTGTTTTCATTACTGGCACATCAGAGCAAATAGAGTTGAACATATCTGTGTATGTGGCTAGTGGCTTTTTAGGGGCAGCAGAGATGACTCCGGGGTTAAGGGCACTTAAGGGCCTGAGTTTGGTTCCCAGCACCCACATGGAGACTCTCATTAGCTAGGAGATCTGACATACTCCACAGCCATGCACGTGGCCCACAAATATACATAAGCACACATTTGTACACAAAAATTAAAAACAAGGAATTCTCAAGAACCAATGTGACTTTACACCACTTTAGAACTTTTGTCTCCAGTCCTACTTGGGATAGTGTGCTGGGTCCTGTGATCCCAGCTGCTTCAGTCTCTGTTCTGTTTCACAGCTTCGCTTCTGGCTGTGTGGCACTGCCAGTGCTGATGAACATTAAAGCTGTGATCGAACAGAGGCAGTGCACTGGGGTGTGGAGTCACAAGGATGAGTTGCCGGTAAGACCAGGCTGGGGAGCTACCTTCAGAAGCAGGTGCTGGGGCACAAGGCTCAGACAGGAACTGTAACTTACCCTTTGCTGGCCTCCCCAGATTGAGATTGAGCTGGGCATGAAGTGCTGGTATCACTCTGTGTTTGCATGCCCTATCCTGCGACAGCAGACCTCAGATTCCAACCCCCCTATCAAGCTCATCTGTGGCCATGTCATCTCCCGAGATGCACTCAACAAGCTCATCAATGGAGGAAAGTAAGTCCCCTGCCTGGTGCCACCCTGGCCTGGCTTTCCTGGCCAGCCCTGAGGTGTTCTTGCTTGGCCTTTCCTTGCAGGCTGAAGTGTCCCTATTGTCCCATGGAGCAGAATCCAGCAGATGGGAAACGCATCATATTCTGATTCCAAGAAACATTCTAGATGGTGTAATTCACCTATGGGCCTTTGCGGAGGGACTGGCTTCAGAAGACTGTGATGTCTCTCAGACCAGCATTACCAAGAGACCCAACCTGCCTAGGCAGAGGCCGGGGAAGGTCGTGACCCAGCCTATGCCTCCTTACCTGTGAGAGTGACTGGCTGCTCAGTTCCTGCTGCCTTTCTGTTTACACTTGCCCCTGTCGGAGCAGCAAAGGCCTTGGCCATCAAATGCAGACATCTTTCTACTCCTGCCGTTAAACCAGGAGTTTCCAGCTGTGGCCCACCTCCTCCCACTGTACAGTCTCACCTATATATATATATATCCATTCTCCACTGTAGATAGCCATTAGAACTGGATGCTGTTTTATAACCTAGAGCAATATACTCACAGCCCTTCTATTGCTGGCCAGGCTTGAGTCTCACTGACCAACGACTGCATGCCTCTTGTTACATACATAAGCTACTGGGCATGGTCTGGTGGCAGCAGCTACCACCATAGCTATCTGTTATCTCTGGCTGGGGAAACCCTATGTTAACAGATCTGGGCAGGATGTTTTCCCATGTACTGTGTCAGACCTTACTGTGTAAGGGGGCACAGGAAGATGAAAGCTTATAGTTCCAACTAGCTTGGGACCGCTAAGCCCAAACTTACCTCTGATTATTCCAAGATGCTTCAGCTTGGTTGCTCTTCATCCTAATTCCGTGTGGGGCTTTAGGGAACTTTAAGTTTAAAATGCTTCAGAGTTCTGTCAAGTGGGAGGACTTGGGGTTTGTTTTCATGTGTGGGGGTATATTGCTTGCAAGTATGTCTGTATACCATGTGCCTGCCTGGTACCCTTAAGAGGCCAAAAGAGGACTTTCAGTTTTCTGCAACTGGAATTACAGGCAGTTGTGAGTCACCATGTGCGTGTTAGGAACTGAACCCAGGTCCTATGGAAGAGCAGCCAGTGTTCTTACCTGCCAAGTCATCTCTCCTGCCTCCAGGACCTGGGATTGTATAACTAGCTTCATATTCCTATTTAAATCTTACCGTGTGGATGGGCAAACTAATTCTATCAGTATGTAAGGCTCTGACAGATGAGCCATAGGCTTCTATGAGGTGGGGTTTAGGTCCTGCTGCCTAGTCTCCTCACCCCAACTGTCCTATTGTGGGAACTGAAGACGGGTGGGCTGTAGAGAGGGTGCTGAGCATTTGCCAGGTACACCCTTGGGGCTCTGCTGGCTGCTTTTGCTGGCTGCTTTTGCTCCTCCTGCTAACATCTTGGCTCTGACAGCAGCTGGAGTTTAAAAAACACCCACACACTCGCCACATTTTCGCCTTAGCATTTACTTCTATCCCATATTCTTGGAACTGTCTTCATCAGAGCTCAACAGGAGATGGCAATGGTGGCAAAGATGCTGGCTCTACCTCCAAGAACAGAGCTGCCTGGGAAGATTCACACATCAAGAAATCAGGGAAATGCTGTTAGGGTGGGCAGCTGCCTGCAGCCAGCCCAGCATCTCTCGGAACGGGCTGGGTTGCAGTCCAAGTCTCTCACAGAGGTGTAGGCAGTGCCTGCACCTCCTCCAGGCACTTGTCATAGGCCTCCTGATATTCTTCATGGGGCTTCACCATGATCACACAAGTGGGACGCTTGGAGCCTGTAGCTGCACCCAAGTCCTACGCAGAAGAGAAAAAAAGCTGCTGGGAACAGGGTCACAGCCTACCAGCCTAACCTGGCCCACGTCCATGTCCCATTGGTACACATTACATTTCAAAATATTTCAGATGTTTGCCATCACTTACACTAAACTCTCAAGCCTTGGTCCTCCAAGCCAATACTGACTATTCCCACATGGCCTACAAGGGTATCCTTGTATGCAGGACAGTGCCTCTGATGCTGTAAGTTTCTGACACCCTTCACACATGTTTAAATATTCTTAGCTTACAGAAGATTACCATCTTACAGGAAGGAAGCCTGCCAGCCATGTGCTATGCAATTTAGTCCCAGCTGAGACACCATCTCGAAAAGCAAGCCATCCAGACCTGAGAATTCCAACACTTGAGATTCTTCCTCAAATAGCCTCCCTAGGGCCAAGATGGGAGTGGGGCAGGATGGGCATGAGCTCCTCACCGTCTTAGAAGGAATATAGACGTAGGGCAAGTTCTGGTCCTCGCACAGAACTGGAAGATGGCAATACACCTCAATCGGCAATGTGTCTCCTGCCAAAACCATGATCCTGCAATGAGAGGAACCACCATCAGTTCTACCTTGCTCCCTCTCTTTCAATTATAAGAGCTACCTCCAGCCTGGCTGTGAGGGGCACAGAGATGAGTAAGATGCCCCACCCCAAGGACCCCCACACTTAATGCCAGCCTCCAACTTCTAAAGGGAGTATAAAGTCATGTTTGGCAAACGTATTCTTCTGGGGACATGATCTGTAAATGACACCAACTGTGCCTAGAGATGAAGTGCCGGGACAGATGAAGTATGGGAGAGATGCCAAGAAATAGGAACTCAGCTCTCCTTAGAGTCAGCAATGTTCCAACCAGCAGATGATTCTTGAACAGAGACCTGAGTACCATGAAGGTCCCAGAATGGCAGGGGTGGGGACAGAATGAGGCCAAGGGACTCAGTGGCTTTGGAGGGCTGATGCCTTTTGCAATATACACTAGAAGGGGTCCGAGAACAAAGCTGAGAGATTATAAGGAATCACACCTAAGTGAGTAACACACAGGCTCTGTCCCAAGAGAAAGCTTGCCAGAGTCCTCAACCATGGTTGTGAGCTGTCAGTGTACTAGACCCAGAAGTCCTGAAGATCCACCCAGAAGGAAGAATGTTCTCTAAGGGTGGGAGACAAAATCTGTATACATACTCCATCCCCTGTGGTACAGGGCTGGTCCTCACTGCCTGCTGCTTTGCTGTCCTTCACTGTGGCCCCTTCTTGCCTTCCTGACCTATTATCATGGTGCCAGGTGCCACCTGAAGCTACCAGTCCCCATTTGCCCTACCAAAAGACAACCATCTATCTGCTTGTAAGACAGCTAAGCAGAGCATGTCCAGGGCATTTTCCGTGTCAACTCAGGATGCCTCAGAGGGTAAAGACACCCACCTGAGTCAAGACTGACCACCTGAGGTCAATCCCAGGAACCCAAATGGTTGAAGAGAATCAGCTCCGACAAGTTGTCTGCTGATGTCCATATATGTACCAGAGTGCAGCTGTGTATATACACATGCAAGCAGGAACACACACGTAATAAAATAACCATTTGAAATATTTAAAAGGTATCTAAAAACCACACTTTTTTTTTTCCTTTGGTTTTTCAAGACAGGTTTTCTCTGTGTAGCCCTGGCTGTCCTGGAACTCACTCTGTAGACCAGGCTGGCTAAAAACCACACTTAAGATGTTTTCACACGAACCTGGTTTTCCTCCACAGTCTGTCTACAGTCACGGACTACAGCCCAAGCTAGCATGTCAAGTCACCATGTGTCATTGACCTCTCAAATCCATCAGCTGTAGCTCCTGCCCATCACCTGACTTGGGCCACAACAGCTTCCTAAGTCTGACTTGCCTCTCCTAATTCTTCCCTCGATGTCACCCTCAGCTTCCACTCTGTTCTGAGAACAACACTAAACCTACCATTCCTTAGAAGGCCCACAAGGGCTGGAGAGGCTGCATACAGTGGTGCATAGCCATCTGTAACTCCAGTCCAAGGGGATCTGACACTTTGCCTTCTGGCTTCCAAGGACACCAGTGATGCACCAACATATACATGCAGGCAAAGCATTCATACACTTAAAGGCATACATTGTATAACCACTACACTGCCCTGCCCAAGAGCCTACTCTTCTCAGGATCCCACTACTCCACCCCCCAATTAACGTTCATTCATTCTCTTCCTTTGTTGTTTTGAAACAGGGTCTCTGTACATAGATTTGACTGTCCTGGAGCTCAGAGATTTGTCTTTGTTGGGATTAAAGGCCTACTCCACTACTCTTGGCCTATCATTCTATCCTTTTGGGAGTTTGTTTTGAGACCATTTCATAGCCCATTCTGGCCTTAAATTAACTATGCTTGAGAAGCTAGCCCTTATTCTCCCCTGGCCTACTTGGGAAAATGTCTCTCTACATACAGCACGTTGCCTAAAGCCTGAAAAAGTGCCATTTTACAGAGTGAACGAACAGGGCTCTAGTTTACATGGGCTGGAGTTCTATTCTCTTCCCTATCATTTACTGGGAGCTCCATTTACTGGTAGTGAAGGGAGTTGACTGCTTGACTGGTCAGTCAACTTCACCTTTGTTGAGTAGGTGGAATTTCTTCTTAACCAATTAATAACCCAAACTTAGTGGCATAGTACTTGTCTACCATGCACAAGGCCCTAAATTAAATCCCCGGCACTGGGGAAAAACAAAACAAAACCCGCACAAAACTTAAAAACCAGCGGAAGACGGGTTCTTACCCTTTCTCGCCTTTGTTGACAAATTTCTGAACCTCCTTTACCCCTCGACGAATCTGCTTCTGCTTCACAGCTACAAAGAGAAAGAAGTGTGAGCTGAGACCTGAACTCGTCGACTCCGGTCCGCCCAACCCGCCGGCCCGCCCGCCTCACCCTTCTTAATGCACTTGTAGAGCTTGCGCGTCAGGCGGCGAGAAGCCAGGGGCTGCGCGATGGGGTTCAGGTTGACCAGCAGCTCTTCGTACGTACGCTCCTCGCTGCAGCCCTCCGCCTGCGCCTCAGACTCCTCGGGAAGGACCTTTATTTTGGTCATCTTGGCAACTACAGCTCAGTCAGGGCATAGAATGAGCACGCGGCCGCTGCCTCCAAGATCACTTCCGGGTTATGAAGCTGCCCTACCCGGTGACCAATTGGAAAACGAGGTATTCTGCCCCGACCAATCTCTAAGTAGATCTCTGGGGGCGGGATTTTGGATATAGGGGCGGGGTTAAAGGTCAATCCAGGCAAGGGATTTGTATTTCCAAGGCGGGAACCTGGAGAAGCCGATTTTAGATGTATGGTTACAGAGGGAAAGGGGCGGGGCCTGGGGTCGAGAGGCGGGGCCCAAAGAGAGAGGCGGGGCCGGAAAAATTGTTGCGGAGGGGAGGGGGAGGGGAGAGGGAAAGGAGGAAGGGAAAGGGGGGAGGAAATCAGGTCGCAAATGTGTCTCCTGAGCTCCTGGACCTTGTGACCTGATGCTGCTGGTTAGGTAAAGCCTGGCACACCTGAAAGTTTTTTCATATTTTCTCTTCCCCCTCCTGGATCCTGTTGCACACCTTTATTCCCAGCAGTGGGGAAGCAGGGGCAGGTGGATCTCTGAGTTCGAGGCTAGCCTGTTCTACAGATCGAGTTCCAGGACAGCCAGGACCACACAGAGAAACAGTCTCAAAAAACCAAGAAAGCAAACTAAAAAAAAGGAAAGAAAGAAAGAAAAAGAAGGAAAAGAAAATGAGGGACACAAGCGGGCCTCAGCGGCTTACCTACAGTTCTAGCTGTGTTGGAGACAAGGGCAAGAGAACGGCATAAACCCAGGAATTTGGGGACGCTCCCGGCAACATAGTGAGACTGTTTCAAAACAAAGGAGACTGGTGAGTTGGCTGAGCAGGTAAAGGCACTTGCTTCCAAGCCTGACATCCTGAGTTTGAGTCCTGAGATCCATATAGTGGAAATAAAAACTGACTTTGTACTCTGAGGGACCTTGTGTGCTATGGAATGTATGTGCACACAGGCACACACACACACAAATAATAAATAAATGAATGCCAAAAAAAATCTGGAGGTGTACAGAGATGGCTCAGTGGCTAAGAGCATCCACCAGTTGCTGTTGCAGAGACCTAGGTTCAGTTCCAAGCACCCACATGCTGGCTCAAAACCATAACTCCAGTTCTAGGGGATCTGAAAATGTCTAATCTGCAAAGGCCCCAGGCATGGGCATGTATGTGCTGCACAGATGTGCATTCAGACAACACACTCACACACGTGACATAAATCAATCAAAAGCTGTTAAATATTAAAAGCAAACCTGAAAAAAAACCCAGAAAGGTAAGAAGGCAGGTGACATGTGCTGGGTGAACCCGGAAGCAACATGACACAAGGACCCCAGCCCTGCGACCCAGAGGGTCTGAAGCTGATAAGAGTGTGTGTGAAGGAGGATCCTGAGTGTCAGGTGCCAAAATTCAGGCCCTGTATTAGTCATATTTAGATCTGACTTTTGTGAAGAGCACCAGAGAACCCACCCATCCCTGCCTGCTAACCTTGAGACCTGTGAGATAATTGAGTATGATCTCCAGCCACTAAGCCATCACTTGGACAGCAGCAAGAGGATATGAACAGCCAGATTGTTGGGTACATCCTCTGGATTGCAGAGAAAGACAGAACCAGGGAAGGCTGATGGAGGAAGGAGTACTGGATATCCTACCTAAGATTGTAATAATCCTTCCTTTATCGGGTTGTAGGGAGGACTGAGTGTGTCTTCGGTGATTACTAAATGGTGGGGGAAACCAAGTATTTAGACAGTAAATACTTAATGCTTGACAGCTGAGCTGAATCTGAGGGAGACCTAGTTTAGAGAGACAGATAGGGTGACTTCAGAGACTCACCTTTGTCTTCTGATGTTAGGTCTGCCCAGGGAATCAGATACCCATACACTGTGACAGGGGAGAAAAGTAGCCTCCACTGCCCAAGCTCTGATGGTCTTAGCCTTCCATTTTCACTATAGCATGTGTGTGTGTGTGTGTGTGTGTGTGTGTATATCTGGCAGCTTCTGTCCTAATCCACCATCTTGCTTATACCACCACCTTCTGGAAAGCCCCAGAATTACCGCTAGCTGTGGCTGGCATTGCTCCGTGTGCAGAGTGGACTCAATCATCTGTGGGTTTTGTTTTCTGTGTGGCGTTAGTTACCTGAGGCCCACCTTAATCCAAAAGTACTAAACAGAAATCCCATAGATACATGGTTAAGAAGGTTTCAATATGACAGAAGCCATCTAGGAAAGGCTATGGCAAGCAGATGAGTTTCCTGGAGATGGCCCACAGTTCTGCATGGCTGTGATGGCCAGAGAGGCACAGCCCCAGAGACTTCATCTGAGGGTTGCTTCTCACTGCTGATATGCCTTTCCTGCCATTATTACATAGCTTAATGATTCCTGGGCATCAGCCGACCCTTTTAGGCAAATTTCCTACAGATCAACATGAAGATGAACTTTCATGAATTATGCTGTTTAAAGGAATTAATGAGCTGGGCAGTGGTGGTGCACGCCTTTAATCCCAGCACTTGGGAGGCCGAGGCAGGCGGATTTCTGAGTTAGAGGCCAGCCTGGTCTACAGAGTGAGTTCCAGGACAGCCAGGGCTACACAGAGAAACCTTGTCTCGAAAAACAAACAAACAAAAAAGAGGAACTTTTGTCTAAGAAGGTATAAAAGAATCTGAGAGAAGAAATAAACTGTGGCTTTTGGGGCTCTGCTCCCCCCCTCTGTGTATATATATATATATATATATATATATATATATATATATATATGCATACATATGTATGTAGATATATGTTTATGTGAACAGACACCATGACCAAGGCAACTCTTACAAGAACAACGTTTAATTCGGGCTGGTTACAGGTTCAGAGGTTCAGTCCATTATCAAGGCGGGAGCATGGCAGCATCCAGGTAGGCATGGTGCAGTCAGAGCTGAGAGTTCTACATCTTCATCTGAAGGCTGCTAGAATACTGGCTTCCAGGCAGCTAGGATGAGGGTCTTAAAGCCCACACCCACAGTGACACACCTATTCCAACATGGCCACATCTTCTAATGGTGCCACTCCCTGGGCCAAGCATATACAAACCATCACAGTGTTCATGTCTCGGTGTGCTTATTTTATAAGTTTGAAGACTGGTGTAAAAATACTTGTTATTTGCCTGAGTAGTTGCCATCTCCAAGGTTTACTGCCTCAGTCTGCTAACCTAGGCCTAGTCCTGGAAGCTTCTAGCCTCCCCTCTGTACAATCTTATCTAGGCCTGGAATGTATTCAGCCTCTGAGACTTGCTGCTGAATAAGCTCACCCTTTCTGGCTCTTTCTGAACTCTAGCTGACTGGTTCAACTCAGCTGTTCTGACTCAAACTCTTTTCCCAGCTGACTTCTTCAATTGGTTTTTCTCTCAGCCTCTGGACTGCTCTGCTTAGCTTTAAACTAACTCCTACAATCTTTTATAAACTTCTGGCTCCTCATTCTTGCCCGTTCTGTCTTTACTTATGTCTAGCTTGTTCTTTCTTCAACCTGTCTCTGTAAAACTCTTCCGGTAAAACTGCCTCCTTCTCCCTCTCAATTCTACTGTCCTGCTCTCTCTGAACCCTACTGTGCTCCTGTACTATACTCTCTTCCTACTGTCTGTCTCTCCCTAAGTATCTTCCTTCTCCTGTCTCCCTTCTCTGAGAGTTGGGCATATCCTACTCTGACAGATCTTTCTCTGATTCATCACTTTTTCTGCCACTCAATTAGATATCACTTTCATGGTTGCTTCCTTTTTTTTTTTTTTTAAAGATTTATTTATTTATATACTTATCTTATGTATATGAATACAGTGTAGCTGTGTTCAGACACCCAAGAAGAGGGCATCAGATTCCATTACAGATGGTTGTGAGCCACCCTGTGGTTGGTGGGAATTGAACTCAGGACCTCTGGAAGAGCAGTCAGTGCTCTTAACTGCTGAGCCATCTCTCCAGCCTGGTTGCTTCCTTCTACAAACTAATTTTACCTTCATTGTTTGGGATTAAAGATGAGTCATTAAGGGTGTGTATGTATTCCAGCCAGAGGGATTAAAGGTGTGTGCTAAGGACTGAGCCACACCACAACTAGAAACAGGTTAAAATATCCTGTGACAGGCGGAAAAGATGGTTCACCCTTTAAGTGTATGTTCTGCTCTCATAGAAGACCCAAGTTTGGTTTCTTGCATCCACATTGGGAACTCAAAACACCTGTAATTCCAGCTGAAAGGGATTGGGCACCCTCTTCTGGACTCTGTGGGCACCTGAATTCATTGGCATATACTCCCACACATATACACATTAATGTAAAATAAAAAATCTTTTAAAATTTTATTTGAAGGGCTGGGCATAGTGATACTTACCTTTAATCCCCGGACTCAGGAGGCAGAGGCAGGTGGATCTCTTGAGTTTGGGGCCAGTTTAGTCTACTGAGTGAATCATAGGACTGCCGGGGCTACACAAAGAGCCCCAAAGTAAAATAAATATTTTTAATATTTACTCTATTTTCTCTGTGTGAGTGTTTTATCTACATACCACACATATGCCTGCCAGAGGAAGGTGTCAAAGCCCCAGGAACCCGAGTTGCAGATGATGATTGTGAGCCGTCATGTGGATGCTGGGAATTGATCCCAGGTCTTCTGCAAGAGGGGTAAACGTTCTGAATTCCTGAGCTATCTCTCTAGCTCAAAATAAGTTTAAAAACATAAAGTCACGGAGTAAGCGGCAGCGATGCGGCTCAGTAGGTAGAGGTGCTTGCTACGGAGCCTGAGGGCCGGAGTCTGACCCTCAGCACTCCATCAGATGTCCTCTGACTTCTACACGAGCACCACGGCACTCAAGTGTGGCCCTCACAAGTATAACGTTTTAAAAACACGAGGAGGTGCCAGGCGGTGGCGGCTCACACCTTTAAAACCCCAGCACTCAGGATTAAAGCAGATGCAGGCAGAGCTCTGTGGGTTTGAGGCCAGCCTGGTCTACACAGAGAAAACATTTCTTGAAAAACCAAAAAACCAAACCAAACAAACACAAAAAACCCATCCCTCCCTCCAAAAAATACAAAACAAACAAACAAACAAAAACCTCTCTTCTGTAGCAGGTAGCAGATTTTAAAATCTATTTTTAAAGGATTTATTCATTTTATATTTATCAATATTTTGCCTGTATGTATGTATGTACACCATGTGTGTGTCTGGTGCTCATGGAGACCAAAAGTAAACATTGGAACTGGAGTTAAGAAATGACTGTGAAGCCGGGCATTGGTGGCGCACGCCTTTAATCCCAGCACTCGGAGGGGGGGGGGGGGGGAAACAGGCGGATTTCTGAGTTCGAGGCCAGTCTGGTCTACAGAGTGAGTTCCAGGACAGCCAGGGCTACACAGAGAAACCCTGTCTCGAAAAACCAAAAAAAAAAAAAATTACTGTGAGGGTCGGAGAGATGGCTCAGCAGTTAAGAGCACTGGCTGCTCTTCCAAAGGTCATGAGTTCAATTCCCAACAACCACATGGTGGCTCACAACCATCTGTAATGGGGATCTGATGCCCTCTTCTGGTGTGTCTGAAAACAGCGACAGTGTACTCATACATGAAATAATAAGTAAATCTTTAAAAAAAAATTAAAAAAATAAAAAGAGGCTGGTCCTCTTTAAAAAAGAAAGAAAGAAATGGCTGTGAACCACCACGTGGGTGCTGAGAATTAAACCTGGGTACTCTGCAAAAGCAGCCAGTGCTCGTAACAAGGAGTCATCTATCCAGCCCCAACCCTAAGTAAATCTTTAAAAAAAAAGAAAAAGAAATAAAAGAAGTAAGATGGGGTTGAGCTGAGTCAGTAGGCTGCTTGCTTGCATGGACAAAGCTCCGGGTTCAATTCCCAGAAAAACAAACAAAATAAAGCTGGGTATGGTGACTTGCACCTGTAATGCTAGAAACAGGAGCATCTGGGTTCAGAGTCATTCTTGGCACACTTTGCCACCTCATTAGGAGTTTTGCTCAGTAAACCAGGCCCTGCCTTCCTAGTGGAGAAGCAGTCTGACTAGTTCCCCAGAAGGGTGTAGAAACAGAAGGCTTCAGTCAGCCTCCAAAATTCGAGAAGCAGGAGATAGGTTCCGGCAGTTTTCTTGTGTTGACTGGAGACTGAGTGTTCCCTGACCGACACCCCAAACCTTTCCACTTTCTTGCACCTTCTCCCTGCTGCTTGTTGGGCTTGGGAGCTTTGGCGTGCTCGGTGACTGCGCAGTGGAGGGCAAACTCGCTTTGGTTTTCCCTCTGCTGTGCAGGGAGGAGGGAGAGCCAGTGGGTTGTCCTGTCCCCGCCTCTTCCGGTTTCTGGGCTTAGTGGTGGAAGGGTGACTCTGGTGTTGTCTGTGGACTCTGGCTTTCACAGTGCTTCAGGGTGAAGACCCAGAAGCCTTTGCTCTGGAGCAGCTGGGGGACGACGGCCAGGAAGGCTGCTGCCTTTACTTATTTGGCCTCCTTTTTGTCCCCTTTGCTGAGTTTTGTCAAAGAGAGGCTTGGACTTTGGGTTTGAAACGGAGCATCTCTTTATCTTTTAAAGATTTATTTTTGTCAGGCCCGGAAGGAAGTCCAATTCTCCAAATTCCAAAAGGCAAAAGGCAGTCCAAATATCCAGAAACGAGCTCAACGTGGAGTCTAAGAGGATTTCTGGCAGTTAGATAAAAGCAAGCATTCGTCAGGAACTTGTGAAACTGGTTCTCATTTGCCAAAAGGAATCATTCCACTTACTTCTGGCAGAAGGGTCATATGGCTGCATGGGAAAGCACATGCTGTGCATGCTGGCCTTCAGACTCCCTCTTATCACAAGCACTTGTTACATTTCAAAGAACACTGTAGCTGGTTTCAGACACCAGAAGAGGGCATCGGATCCAATTACAGACGACTGTGAGCCATCATGTAACCGGTTGCTGGGAATTGAACTCAGGATCTCTGGAAGAACAGTTAGTGCTCTTAACGGCTAAGCTACCTCTCCAGCCCGAGAATTTGTGCTCTTAACTACGGAGCTATTTCCTCTAGCCCGAGAAATGTATCATCTCTTTACTCTTCTGTAGTTACAAGAAGCTGGCACCAGAGGAATAGAAGAAACTATGGTGCTGGGATGGCAAGGCGTCCAGGGGTGCCACACCTGGAGTATCATGGTTGGTTTCCTCCCTTCCTTGCGCCTTTCCTGCCTTTTGCCCTGGGGACGGCTAGCCTGCCCCAGTCCCGCCCTCAGCCTTGTGGTTCCTGCCCTAGTCTAACTGTACGCTCTGCATCAGTGTGTTGAGTTGGGGTCATTTGTATATGTAGTTCTGGCCAACTCACTCTCCTTGAAGACTCCTCCCCTCCTTTCCTTGACCCCCTGGACCTGTCACTGTAGCTGTGTGTGCTGACTTCCGGTTTGTGCTTTGTCTGAATTCTATGTCTGGGCATGAAAGCCCCTGCTTCCCTGCAGTCCCACACAGATCCATCCCTGTATGCACCTGGGAGAGCAGTGGTCGTCATTTCAACTTGGTGCCTCTGCTCCAGTGCTTTCCTCTCCCTGCACCCCTCCCTTCTTATTCGTCATGGTTTAGAAAACTTCTTCAGAACGTGGCCTGTCACGGCATTGCATGAGACAGGTTTTTGGAGACATGCCTTAAAGGCTGAGAGACTGGACATTTTCCTTTAGTTTCTTTTCTTGTTTATTTATCTGGTGGCACGTATACATGTATTCAAGTGGACACATGCATGAATGGCCCAGTCAACACTGGGTGTCCTCCACCACTTTCCACCCCACTGTTTCAGCTAGACTGGCTGGGTAACAAGCCCTCAAAAGTTTCCTTTCTTTGCCCAATTTGCAAGCATGTACAGCTGTGCCTGGCATTTTTTGTTTTGTTTTTGTTTGTCTGTAAGATTTGTTTATTTTTATGTGCATTTGGTGTTCTACCTGTATGTGTGAGTGAGGGTGTCAGATCCTCTGGAACTGGGATTACAGACCACTGTGAGCTGCATGTGGGTGCTGGGAATTGAACCTGGGTCCTCTGGAAGAGGAACCAGTGCCCTTAACCACTGAGCCATCTCTCCAGCCTCTTGTGCCTGGCTTTTATATAGAGATCTGTTAGGTTTTTATTGTTTTGTTTTCAAAACAGAGACTTACTGTGGAACCCAGGCTGATCTAGAACTTGCTGTTTAGCCCAGGTTGGTTTCAGAACTCACAGTGATCTGCCTCTTGCCTTGGCTGTCTTATGCGGCTGCATGGGAAATCTGAATGTAGGTCCTCACACTTACACAGTGAACATTTACTCACTGAACTATCTCCCCAGTTTCAATGCCCCTTACTGAAAGCCCACTGTGATACTCTGGGTTTCCTTCTTCATGGTCCCTTGCAATAATGGGAGGAAGTGGTAGGGAAGATACACAATATCTTCCATGTGTCTTCGGCAGGCCTCAAGTTGGACTTGTAGCAGAGGATGATCTTGAACTTCTGATCCTCTTGTCTCCTTCTCTAGAGTGCTAGAATTAAAGTCTTGCTCACTTGTGCAGTGCTGGGGATTGAACCCAAGGCTTTACCTAAGCTAGGTGAATTCTGTCCCAACTGAGCTACATCTCCAGCCCAAAGTCCTTAGGGTACTCTTTGTGGGCCACAGTTTAACTTTCAATAGAAGGAGAAAATAGGTGGGTTTAATCTGAAGCAGAATACTCTGTGGTATAGAGAAGCAATCTAGCTCTAGTGAGTTCTGGGAAACAAACTAATCAAAGCTGGAGTGAAGAGTGGCTGTGAGCTATGGCTGGGTCAGACATGTTCAGCTTCATAAGGCAGATGGTCACTTAGAAATGAGGCTCATCCTCAGTGGCACATGCAGTATGTGTTAATCTAGCTCCTACCAAGTCCAACCTTGGTGGAGGGCAACACAAGTCACAGAACAACGGATCCTGGCCAGAGGGACCACCAATGTTTAGAGGCCTTCGCTAACTCCTTATTGTCACTTCAATTCAGGGTGATAACCTCTTCCTCAGAATGCTGGGAAGCCATCCATCTGGAGTCTTCACACAGAGTATTGACAAGCCAATCTTTTCACAAAGACTCCCCTGGATGGAGCTTGGTGTGTGTGTTGAGGGGAGGGGGGTCCCAAAGCAGTGGGCACAGTACAGAGTGACAGGTGATTGCAGCAGAAGAACTGAAGAGTTTCTGTCAATGGAATCAACTTCCACCTTGTAGATTAATTCAAAACAGACAACAGACAATACTCAAACACAGGGAGAAGGTGAGAAAACTTAATATAATTCATGGGCTGAGGATGTTAGCACTCAGGGAGCCCTGCATTCAGTTCTAGCCCTGCATATACTGGTGTGGTCTGTTAGACCAGCACTTAGGAGGTGGAGGCAGGAAGATTAGGATTTAATGGTTATTCTGTCCCTAAATAATGAGACTGGCTAGGTTATATGAGACTTTGTCTGGGGGTGGAGGTGAATAGAGAACCTCCCCGAACCCACAGCCTTGAGCATGCGAGGCAAGTGCTTTACTCCCAAGATTCTCACCCAGCTCCAGCCTGGAGATTGTACAAATTACATACATATATTGCTGACTAGCATGAATCCTTAAATCCTTCTAGGGGTTGTTAGGGTACCTGGCTGAATTAACTGAATTATCTGGGCCAGAGAGGTCATTCAGTGATTAGGAGTATATTCTGCCTGCCAGTTGGGTAATTGCCTGAAACCTCAGCTCTAGGAGAACTGGTGCTCTTCTGGCCTCGACTGGCACTTAATTGTGTGTACCCTCACCCATATACACATGATAATTTTTTTAAAGACTCCTTTAGTTTTGCTGGGAATGGTAGCTCCTAACTTTAATATTGGCATTTAGGAGGCAGAGGCAGGGGCAGGGGAATTTCTGTAAGTTGGAGGCTAGACTGCTCTACATAGCACAATTCAGGCCACCAAGAGCTATACAGTAGAACCCTGTCTCAAAAACAAAAGATTTTAGGTGTATGAATGTTTTGCCTGCATGTATGCATGTGTGTTTGCATTCGTACCTGGTGCTAATGGGGCAGAAGAGAGTACCAGATCCCTTGGAATTAGAGTTAAAGATGTTGAAAGCTACCATGTAGATCCTGGCAACCAAATCCAGGTCTCCTGTAAGAGCAGCAAGTGCTTTTAATCGATGAGCTATCTCTCTAGCCCCCTAAAGATAAACCTGAAGCCAGGTATGGTGGCACAAGCCTTTTTCCCAGAACCAGGGAGGTAAAGGCTTATACATTTGAGACTACCCTGGTCTACATAGCAAGTCCCAGGCCAGCCAGGAATACATAGTGAGTCCCAACACCACCCTGCAAAAATCTCTCCATCTCCCTCTCTTTTTCAAGACAGAGTTTCTATGTATGGCCCTGGCTATCCTGGAACTCCCTCTGTAGACAAGACTGAACTTGAACTCACAGAGATCTGTCTGCCTCTGTCTCTGCTTCGTGAGTGCTGGGATCAAAGGTGTGTGCCCGTTGAGGATCTCTTTTTCATAGAAAAAAATGCCCTTTCTCAAGGTCCATAACTTGGACCCAATAACAAGAATGGGGGTATTTGTGTCATTGACTTCCAGAGAGCCTGCTGCCATCAGAAAGTCCCTTGTAAGTAACACAATGGTATTCTGTGCCTAGCAAGACCCTCCCTTTTCTTTCTTTCTTTTTTTTTAAAGGTTTATTCATTTATTATATGGAAGTACACTGTAGCTATCTTAGGACACTTTTTTCTTCTCTCTCCCCGCCCAGCTACCTCGGGCCTTGCTCTTTTTTTTTAATTTCATGTCTATGAATACATTGTTGCTGTCTTCAGACCCACCAGAAGGGGGCATCAGATCCCATTACAGATGGATGTGAGCCACCATGTGGTTGCTGGGAATTGAACTCAGGACCTCTGGAAGAGCAGCCAGTGCTCTTAACCGCTGAGCGGTCTCTCCAGCCCGACCCTCACTTTCTTGATTCTTTCAAGCCCTTGCTTCATTTGAATCTAAGGATTCTTTAACTGGAGGCAAGGTGTAGTGACATGAGTCCTCAGTCCTGGGACTGGAGAAGTGGAGGCTACAGAACTAGAATTCAGAGTCACCAATGGCTACATGTCAGGCAAGCTTGAAGATAGCCTAGGTTCTATGAGATCCTGCTGAAGAAGGAAGAAAGAAGAGGAGGAGGAGGAAGAGGAGGAAGAAGAAGAGGAGGAGGAAGAGGAAGAGGAGGAAAAGAATAATGTAACCTAATTATGAGATCTAATTAGATCAAAGTATCCAGAATACCTAGTCTGGCTAGAATTGTAGTTGTGTTACTTCAGTGGTCTGCTGTATAAAACATGAGTAGCTGTAATATATATTTCTATATATGTATGTACAGAAATGCGTACATATATGTACATATATAGAAATACATACATATTTATGTATGTACACACACACACACACACACACACATTTCTACCTGGAGCTGAGGAGATGGTTCAGTGATTACAGGCATTTGTTACTCTTCTAGCAGATCCGAGTTCACTGCCCAGCACCCATATGGTGGCTCACAGCCATCTGTTTCAGCAGTTCTGACACCTTTCAATGCACACACTAACATGCAGGTAAAACAAGTCATGTATAGATAAAATAAAAAAGTGTCTTAAAAAGTTTCATATTCCATTGTTTTTAATTATGTTTAGGTGTGTGCATCTGCATGTGAGTACGTGCAAGTAAGTTTAAGCCCTGAGAGGTTAGATGCTTAGGACCCCCTGGAGCTGGTGTTAACCATAGTTATCAGCCACAAAATGTGAGTGCTGGGAACCAAGTCCTCTGGAAGAGCAGCAAGTGCTCTTAACCCCTGAGCCATGTTTCCTGCTCTGCAAAACATGCTTTTGAGGTGCTAATAATTGTGGTGTCCATTTTTGTGGGCTGTGAAGCACTTCCCCAAAGATGTCTTCAGAGTTCTTGTCATTGAAAGTATTTCTGAGCCGGGCAGTGGTGGTGCACACCTTTAATCCCAGCACTCGGGAGGCAGAGGCAGGCGGATTTCTGAGTTCAAGGCCAGTCTGGTCTACAGGGTGAGTTCCAGGACAGCTAGAACCCGAAAGTATTTCTGTTTTTTTGTTTTGTTTTTTGTTTTTCGAGACAGGGTTTCTCTGTGCAGCCCTGGCTGTCCTGGAACTCACTCTGTAGACCAGGCTGGCCTTGAACTCAGAAATACCACCTGCCTCTGCCTCTGCCTCCCGAGTGCTGGGATTAAAGGCGTGCACCACCACTGCCCAGCCAGAAAGTATTTCTGAACTATGCTAATGGATCTTTGTAGGTAAGTGAATGTGTGCCCTCAGCTCTGTCTTGAGGCTGCTCTTTGTAGGTAAGTGAATGTGTGCCCTCAGCTTTGTCTTGAGGCTGCTCTTTGTAGGTAAGTGAATGTGTGCCCTCAGCTCTGTCTTGAGGCTGCTCTTTGTGCATGTGCACCTGTTCCTACAGTGTATGTGTGTGGAGGCCAGAGAGCAAGACTGGGCGGCTCCCTCCAGTGCTCTCCGCCTGATCTCTTTCCTGTTTATTTGCTTTTGGTGGTTCTGGGGATCCAGCAAAGGGCAAATCAACTGAATTTTGTTTTCAGCACTTTTGCCAACTTATCTTTTGAGCCAAGGTCTCTCATTGAGCATGGTGCTCACCCATTCATTGATTGGCTACAGGCTGGCCAGTGAGCTCTGGGGATCTGCCTGTCTCCACACCCACCACCGTAGGGTCAGAGATAAGTGTTGTCGTGTCCAACTTTTTAATTTTTATGTGCATTAGTGTTTACTCTGCATATATATATGTATATGCACCACATATGTTCTCGGTGCCCAAGGAAGTCAGAAAAAGGCATCAGTCAGACTCCCTGGAACTGGAGTTACAGATGGTTGGGAGTGATCTTCTGTAAGAGCAACTCAGGCTCTTAACACCTGAGCCATTTCTCCAGCCCCAACACCTCAAACACACCCAGCTGCTGCTGCTTCCTGCCGCCTCCTCCCCCTCCCCCCCTCCCCTCTTCTTCCTCCTCCTCCTCCTCTTTCCTCTTCTGAGACAAGGTCTTAGTGTGTAACCCTAGCTGGCCTGGAACTTGCTTTGTAGACCAGAGAGCTCCATCTGCCTCTGCCTCTGCCTCCTAAATGTTCTGATTGTTAAAATCATACACCAGCACACTGAGCTTCACACCCAGTTGTTTTCCATGGCATGCTGGGGATGTGTCCTCTGGTCGTCATGTCTTCTCTTTACTGAGCTGTCCCCTAGATTCCATACTCTTAAATGATGTGAGCCTCATTTCCCGAATTGTCATAACTGTTTAGGTGGCTTTTCTCATCCTCTCTTGTGGCTGTAACCCTAGTCCTCATTGCTGTTGGCAGAAGACTTAGGGTGGTGATGGGGAAATGGTTGTGTGTGGGGGGCTTCCTAGGAAGCCAGTGATGGTTAATCCTGTCAGACCGATTGAACAGAGACTTGCTTAGGAAATTAAGTACAATCTGAGTTAGAAATACACAGTGAGACCCAGTCCAAAAGTAAAATAAACATTAAAAAAGCTGTGGAGAGGGTTCAGTGGGCAAAGCACAAGCATGAGGACCTAAGCTTAGGTCTCCAGTACCCACAGCTGAACACCGTAGCACAAACCTAATTTCAGCTTACTACATCAATATGGGAGGAGACAGAGACTCTCCAGAAGCTCTTGGGCCCATCAGCCTGGGGAAATGAACCAGCAAAGGAGATCCTGTCTCCTTGGTGGAGGGCTGTTTAGAAGACTGAGTGGGCTTTCCATGAAAGAATTGCATTCCCAGAAGCTTGTAAAATAATGGGAGAAAATGACTCCATCAAATCTTTTGATTACCAGTTTGCTCACACATAATAAAAATATTTCCACTGGGTACAGCGACTCATACCTTTAATTTCAGCACTTAAGAAGGCAGACAGGCACACTTCTGTGAGTTCCAAGGCCAGACTGGACTACAAATGAAGTTGTGGGCCAGCTGGTTTAAAGGAAAAAAAAATTTATAAAGAACAAAATGGAAAGTGAAGATTGATACATTGTCTGATTTTCACATGCAGGCCCTAGACTATATGTGCTTGAACTCAACACAAATGAATGCACATATACACAGGAATCATGGCATAACTCGGGCCTTTAAAGTTTTGTGGTTTAAGCTCAGAAGTACCCTTCTTTACCATCACCTCATATATGATTTAACAGGAATATTTTTCCAAAAAGCAAGTTGTTAGACTAGGCAGGGTGGCACATGTCTACAATCATACCCTGGGGCTACCTAAAAAGACTCTATTTTTACTTTCCCCCCCATCTAGAATCAATGAAATTAAGCCAGGCATGGTGGTGGTGCAGCATATAATTCCAGTACTGAGGGGGTGAAAAAGGAGGGTCATGAGTGTAAGGCCAGAGGATACCAGATCCTGTCTCAAAAACCACAAAACTGAACCAAAGTAAGGAAATAAAAATTAAACGCTAAGCTAAACGTGAATGCGATGTCAAGCAGAGATTGGGAATACCACGGTCCAACGTTCAATGGCGCCAGACTTCCACGGATGGCACCAGCCAGCATCACCTAAGAGAGCAGCGGCACCGGCATCTCAGGATGCCGAGGTTTAGGAGCAGGCCGCGCTGAAGGCCTCGGGTGACCCGAGCACGCCGTATCTCAGAAGCCAAGATTAGGTTACTTCCTCCAGGCGACCTTGGATTTAGGGACTTCCTCCGGCTCATTTTCCTCTATTGGGAGGCAAGGATTGCTAGTGTAGGGCAGGATGTGAGGAGGGGGAATGACAGACTGCCGCGTACCCCCGGCAGCTGGGGACATTCGACCGGTGACCGGAACCGTAGACAGTTCTCCGACTCGCGCGCGTTCTAAAATGAGGACAAAGCCCGCCCGGATCTAGAGCGCGCGCGCAGCAGTAGCCAATAAAATGTCAGGACAATGTTGAGTGGCGGTTCACTTTGTCCAATGAGAGCATTCGTTGTTACGAGGTGGCGCTCGGCTCCGGCATTATAAAGAGCTCCACGAGTTGGCATTGTCAGGCGGTGGCACCGCGCGGGACGGAGCTTAGATCTGCCTTATCGACAGTGTACGGCGGCGGCCGAGCGATAGAGTCCGTGGACGCGGACGAGCCCTTGGGGGTGCGAGCGTGACCGCGGCCAAGCCCGCATCGCCTTCTGGGGCGAGTAGGGCCTCGCGGCGTCATCAGCGGCGAGGTGAGCGGTCGGGCCGCGGGCGGTGGGCGGGAGCTCGGGGAGTGCCGCGGGGCCTGACGCGCTGTCGCCGCTCGTTGCAGAAGCCGCTGCGGCCTGGCCGACCATGTCGGACGCGGCTGAGGAGCAGCCCATGGAGACGACGGGCGCCACCGAGAACGGACACGAGGCCGTCCCCGAAGGCGAGGCCCCGGTCGAGCCCAGCGCCGGGGCATCGGCCCCCGCGGCCCCGGCCGGGTCTGGGGGCGGGACCACGGCCGCCCCAAGCGGGAACCAGAACGGCGCCGAGGGCGACCAGATCAACGCCAGCAAGAACGAGGAGGACGCGGGGTAGGTGCGGCCCCGGGCCGCCGGGCCGCCGCCTTTGTTCCGGGGCAGTCTTTTGTTGGCGCCACGCGGCGGGGGGAGGGGCGGACGGCCCGCGGAGCAGTGCCTGGCGCGCTTGCCAGCGGGCCCGGGCGCGGTCACGCGCCTTGGAGTTTGCAGGAGTTTGCCGGGTCGACTTTGAGGCCGACCCGGGCTCCTCGCGCGGTACTTAGGCTACAGCGGGCCTCGGGTCGGGCGGCCCCGGAAGAGGAAAAGCGGCGGATCGCGAATCGGGCCGCGAGGGCTGCGTCTGTGCTGCGTGGGCGGAGTTGGCGCGCAGCGGGCCGGGCCTAGCCTGGCTCGGGTCGAGGGGCGGAGTCCTAGTCTGAACCTTGGGGCGGGCTATATTGGCACCAGAAAACCCAGAGTTTCTTGGGACAGATACTTGGGAGGTGGGGAGCTTGAGTAGATTCATGAGTGTACGTCAGGCAGATTTAAACTTGTGAGGGGTCATGGGTCACATTCTTGACCAAGTTCTTTAACGGTTCCTACAGTGTGTGGCTATACAATCTTGTTCAGCTGTGAGTTCCACTTGAGTCGAGATTGCAGAGCAACACAAGGGTTAACTTGAAAGGGGGCACCATCTCAGACTGGTCCATGGCACTATGGACTTCGTAAGACCATCCCCAGCCAGGAAAAGTGTCAGACTTCTGTTTAATTTTTTAAAAAAATTACAGCTTCTAAGATTTGTGGTCGTGTCTCACTTTCAGAAAAATGTTCGTTGGTGGTCTGAGCTGGGATACCAGCAAAAAAGATTTAAAGGATTATTTTACTAAGTTTGGAGAGGTCGTTGACTGTACAATAAAAATGGATCCCAACACTGGACGATCAAGAGGGTTTGGGTTTATTCTCTTTAAAGATTCTTCCAGTGTGGAGAAGGTAAGCTGGGTATTTAGCAGCAATCTACTAGGATTCTGAATCCTAAGGAACTCATGCACTGCAGTGTTGATGATTGCCACAATCAAGCTTAGATCCCTGTTTTGGGGGATGGTACAGATTAAATGAGTGATTCGGAGGGTTACAATCCATACTATTTTAAAAGCTTACTGAGAATCCTGCAGGAGGATAGTGAGCTGGGCAAGCACCAGAGTACTGCCTTCAGCCTTCCCTTACTACCTCTTTTATGCCTATTCATGGGCTTGGTGTTAAATACTTTACTGTGGGGGTTAAGAGTCTGAGATTGCTATGAGGGCAGTTGTGTTGTTTTGTTTTTGTCCATTAAATGGAGATGGGACGCCGAATCCTAAATCTCAGAAAAAGTGAAGGTGCATGCATTTATAGAGTGAGGATTTCAGTGCTAGATGATCTTGTGTTCTTTGTCACTGCTGCTTTATCAAAAGGAGGTGGGTTTTTATGTTGACTACTGTTTAGGAAGAATGCAGAGCATGTCAAAAGGCTGGGATATAGGTGTTCAAATGATCACCTATGGGAGGTTTGGAGAACATTGCGTTGGGAACTCCATTTGGCTTAGCTTCAGAGAGAATTAAGCCCATTTGGTGTACTTGTTTAGAACCTGACACATTTCTGCTTTACACAGGTCTTAGATCAGAAGGAGCACAGGCTGGATGGTCGTGTCATTGACCCTAAAAAGGCTATGGCTATGAAGAAGGATCCTGTGAAGAAAATCTTTGTGGGAGGTCTAAACCCTGAAGCCACAGAGGAAAAGATCAGAGAATACTTCGGCCAGTTTGGGGAGGTGTGGCTTCTTTCTTCCTGGTCTTTGTTGGCCTTGCCTGGACACAGTATTAGTGGGGTGTTCTCACCTTTCATTATTCTTTTCTTAGATTCATATCTGCTTTGGGGTATCAGAGGTCTAAACCTGAACTTTGTATGTTTTTACAGATTGAGGCCATTGAGCTTCCAATAGATCCCAAGTTGAACAAAAGACGGGGTTTTGTTTTTATTACATTTAAAGAGGAAGACCCTGTGAAGAAAGTTCTGGAGAAAAAGTTCCATACTGTCAGTGGAAGCAAGGTAAGGTGTCAAAACGGTCATCTGCTTTTGGCGGTATAGATTAGGTTAGACTACTTGTGAGATCCTTTTAGGTCACTGAGACCTTATGTTTCTCTACAGCACACAATGCTGATTAAGACAGATGGTCTGGCCCTTAAAAAATACTGGGCTGGAAACAGCTGGCTCAGTGGCTGGCTCTTCGGGAGGATCCTGGTCTATTCCTAACACCCACAGTGGCTCACAACCTCCTATAACCTGTAACCACACATTTCAAGGGATCTGATGCTCTTTGGTGGCTTCTGTAGGCACCATACACTGTATTTACAAGGTGCATTAATAAAAACTAAAACAGTTGTATAGGAGGCAAAGAAGAAGCCTGGCTTCTGTGAATAGAGATGTTGACTAGGTGTAAGTTCTTTGGTTTCTGACTTAGTGAGACCTGCAGTGGTCTTAATGGAAGTCGGTTTTCCGGAACAGTAGGTTTCCATCTATACTGATAAGTTTTTCTTGTTTGTAGTCAACCCTACTGCAGGCAAAGACCTAAAAAGAGCTCCCTGGGATCCTGTTAGCTGCAAATGTGGAGTCATGTTTAATGGAGTGGTGTGTTAGTGGAGTTGATTAGGATTAGGACTGAAGGTGTGGCTGAGTGTAGCTTACTGGAGAACTGGAGTGGCAGCTTGCTGAGGTAGGGTGGGGCTCCAGAAAGGTTCTTTACCATTCTCATTGGAGTTTTAAAAAGCAGGCAGTTGGGTGGGGCATTTTTAGTTATTTTAGTGAACAATGACTTTTTGGTGTGCTCTAATTAATGTGAAGTAGAAGTAGTAGGAAGAGCCTCTATGGTAGTGAAAACTGCCGGTAGGCCTTAGACGTAAATACTCCAGTTACCACTGTCTTTAGTTCAGATAAAATAGAAGGCATAGCTTGATACGGAGATAGTAGTAGTTTATCTTCCCACCCCCTTTTGAGAGAACTTCCTCTATACCAGGCTGGTCTCAGACTTGAAGAGTTCTGCCTGTTTCTATGTCCCAGTGAGACAGATGTAAATGAGATTAAAGGCATGTGCCAAGTCCAGCCCATTTTTTACTTTTTTAAAAAATGGGAGTATGTCAGGACTGTCTTTAAGAACATACCATTCTTTAGAAGCATGTACACCTTCTTCAAAGTTTTCAGGCTTTAAAAGTCTGAGTTTTGTTTGGATTTAGAAGTAAAGCCTATCTCAATAACTGACCAATGCTTAGAGAGTGGCAGGCAGTATGTCTTCCAGCGAAGTCTCACACACTTGTGTCTGTAAGGTGGGTGCCATCTTGCTGTCCTGTTGTGAGTATTTGAGTAGGATGAGTATCTTCTGTAAAAAAGAGAAGAGTAAAAAACCTTGGTGGCCTTCTGCCCACCATTCCAGCCCTGAGTTTGTCCCACAGGACTTGACCCAATGTCCTCTTGGCTTTTAGTGTGAAATCAAGGTTGCCCAGCCCAAAGAGGTGTATCAGCAACAGCAGTATGGCTCTGGGGGCAGAGGAAATCGCAATCGAGGGAACCGAGGCAGTGGTGGAGGTAAGTGGGAGCTGGATGAAGACTTTGCCTGCCTGCAAAGAGCTTTCTGTGCCTGTCTTGGGATTGCCTTTTGGTGCTCTGTGAAGGGTACGTGGGAGGGCTGGGTGTGATGTGGGATTGGAATGGTTTTCCTGGGTGGAGGCTCTGTGCTTGTGCTGCTATGGCTCATGGCTTCACGGAATGAAAGAGCCTTATCTTTCTCATTTGTGCAGCTTGGGGGCCCCAGGCCAATGGGATGTTGCATTGCACTGGGGAGAATGGTGGTGACACAGTGGGTTATGCTTAGCTTTGTGGCTGTCCTGAGTCTTGGTACACACATACCTGTGGGCAGAAAGGCAAAGCTGTGCCAGGCGCTTATTAGCTCAGCTCTTCCATCCCAGGCCCCTCTAACTCCAAAGCCTGAACTGCATCTTTTTTCAAGGCAAAGCTGCCAAGGGAGGGTGAAGGTGATCAGAGGGTGATTTGAGTGAGTGTAAGCTTTCTGTTTTCACAAGTGAAGTTAACTGGCATTCTGGCCCTCCTGATTACAAGGCTGGGCCTAGGGCCCTCTGTACCAGAACAGTAGCCTCTTGGCTTCTGAGTTGCCATAGTAATAACCCCGCCACCCAAAGGGCAGGATTTCCTCCATCCTAGCTCCTGCGTGTGCTAAATGGTCCATGGGCCCCTGTGCCCTGCTCCCCCCCACAGGTCAGAGTCAGAGTTGGAATCAGGGCTACGGCAACTACTGGAACCAGGGCTACGGCTACCAGCAGGGCTACGGGCCGGGCTATGGCGGCTACGACTACTCGCCCTATGGCTATTACGGCTACGGCCCCGGCTACGACTACAGTAAGTAGGAGAGGGAGGCCCATCTACTTCCTCCTAGGGGAGGCAGGTCAGGTAGTACAGGGGCCACTGGCAGCAGGGGCTTTGGAGTCAGACAGGCCTGGCACAGGCACTCGAGCTACCGAATGGAGCTCTAGCTTAGCCTTCTCAGTGTAAGGTGTAAGAAGCTGGTGTTGCTGTGCAGTGTTAAATTCTGAGGATGTGTGGCAAGCGCCTGGCACTGGGTAAATGTATAGCTAAGTAGTAGCCACAACATTGTTCTTATTCCTAGGTCAGGGTAGTACAAATTACGGGAAGAGCCAGCGACGTGGTGGTCATCAGAATAACTACAAGCCATACTGAGAGGCAGCAGGAGCGGCCGAGTGACGACCGCACACGCTTTGTTTGGACGCGGAGTGAACACAATTATGTACCAAATTTAACTTGGCAAACTTTTAAGGCCTGTCCCATGTGCATCTTATTTAAAATTTCCCCCCGGAAATCACTCTCCTGTTTACTATTCCAGAGCTCTAGTTGTAGGCAGCGTGTGGCGTCTCAGAGGCCAGAGCGGCATTAGGGGGCTGATTTTATTACCAGGTTGCCCTGTTCTAGATTGGAGGGTCTGCTTCCTGCTGCCGCTCTGCAGCCTGGACCTGTGGACCCTGGTTGTAAAGAGTAAACTGTATCTTAGGAAACCAGTGTCACCTTTTTCACCTTTTAATTTTATATTATTTGTGTCATACATTTCCAGTAATGGAAGTGTTAATTTTACTGTACTTTTTGGTACCTTTTGGGAATCTAATGTATTGTAAGGTATTTTACACGTGTCCTGATTTTGCCACGACCTGGATATTGAAGCTATCCGAGCTTTTGAAATAAAAATTAAAAACAAAACCCCAAGCCTGGGTGAGTGTGGGATGCTCTGTGAGACCTTGCCCAGTGTTGGAGATGCCAGGTGCTCTGGGTCTAGGGTCTCCTGTAGCTGTGTACCCACCTGATCTTCTCAGCCACCATTTTGTGCCCATTGTCTCCATAGCTAGGACATCTTGCCACCTATTACATATATGCACTCCACATCCTTAGTTTCAATCTAGCAAATAAATGCAAGTTGAAATGTTAGGGATCTGCTGGCCAAGGTGGGGCTGAGTCTGGCTTACCTGGAGGGTGCTTGATCCTCAGTGTTTCACAGCTTCTTACGTTTTCTTCCATGTCTGGAAAAATGATCACAGGTCTGCTACCCTCTGTTTCTGGGCTTATGTCCCATCCTTTCCCTAACACAGATGGTCCCATCTGTAAGCTCAAGCAGTTGTTTCTAGCAAGCCACCACTCCTCATGTTCTGTACACATAGAACCCTTTTAGAGCTGTATCAATTCCAAACATCCACTAGGGTTGGGCTTAACTGGCTAACAAGCAGGAATAGGAGAAGAGTTCCTTGCTCACTGGTTTTTTGTCTGTTGGGATCTGAGCTTTGTATAACAACCACTTTGGTGTATATTTCTAGTTTGGTAGTTTCTTAAATAAATTGAGGGAAACCTTGGGCTGCTCTTGACCTTGAGTGATTTCAAGGTTATGGGGAGGATTTGATTACAGCCATCCATCCATTTTAGCCACTCGAATGTGAGAGTGCCCCTATCTATCTTAAAGATAAAACGAAGCTCCTGTCATACAGGGTTTCTTTGTTTTGACAGTCCTGGCTGTCTTGGAACTTTATAGACCAGGCTGAGATTGACATGTGATCTCCATTCCATCTACCAAATGTTGGGATCATAGGTGGTCATGCCCATGTCTAGTCAGTGTAAGTGGTTACAAAGGCCATGCTTTTTGAGCTTTCTGATTTGAAGGATGCTTGGCTTGCTATAGGATCCCTGGTGCGTGCTGAGAGGCTCAGTTACCCAGGACCTCATACGTGCTAGCTGGGGTTCTATCAAATTTACCTGTTAGAATGTCATCCAGCTTTGCTACCACATGTTGTGCATTGTCAAAGCTGAAGCACATTGGAGGCTTGAACTTTAGGATATTCCTCCCAGGGCCATCGGTGCTCAGTAAAATGTAGTTTTCCTTTAGCCTGCAAGAACAAGGTAATTTGCAGACTGTCCTCTGTCCTGTAACTAAAGCTAACCTTGAACAGGCACCCACCTTAACTTCTGGCCAATTAACTGGTCCTCACCCAAGGTACACTGTTAATTGTGTTGAGCCTACCACTATTTATGTGGCTTTTGTTGTCCTGGAACTTGCTCTCTTGCTGGCCTTGAACTCTGAGATTGACTTGCCTCTGCCTCTTGAGTGCTGGGATTAAAGGCACATGCTACTGCCACCACCTAGCTTCCATTGCTTCCGTGACTGTTTTAGAACTGAGTTTCACAAGATTTTATCAAATTGCCCAGGTTTTAATTGCTCTAATTAAGTCCAGGCCACCATATCACTACCTAAACCAGGTACTGGTGACCAATGATTATATTCTTTCTGAATTTCCCAGCTTTTGTCCTAAAGAGAAAGGTCAAACTTAGGACAATACCCAGCCCTGCTTAGGGTGACTGCAATTAGAACACTGGCTCTGACTTTACAATCTCTGATCCTCATCGGAGTGGATAGCTGGCTGATGCCAGTTGCTGTTGAGTAGGTATAGTAAAATGAATACAATTTACAACGTGAATAAAGGCACGTTCAAACTCCAGGAAGTTTCATGGATGGAGAAGATTTGAGTAGAAGGGGTGGGTATTTGAGGTTGGCTCATTGCTGTAGGCTATATAGGGATTCATAAGTTCTTCACATTTTGAGAAAGTACCTGGACACTAAATATTCTGCCTCTTCAGTTGCTGGTGTCCTCAGGGTCTCATCTCTGATCAGATCCACACCGATGAAGAGTCCAGTGCCCCTGAAGGAGGTAACATCTTTATAGCTATGGTCTTGCCTTATTCTGCCCTGATCTCAGCCACCCCAGTTAACCCTGGAGGGGAGTGGTCTTGGTGTGGACTGAAGATCTTCAGAATCCCTAGTTCTGTCTAGAGAGTGGATGTAAACATTTTTTATCCCATGGTGAGAAAGTGGGACAGTGCTGTAGAAGGTATTTTGGTTAGTGTGCTTGTTGCCCCCAGAATCTTACCTGACATCTCCAATGATAGGATGCTTGGCTTTCTGCTGGTTGAGGTGTTCCATAAGGAAACTGCCCACATTAGTGGCATGAGCCTGGAGCTGTTCTGTTTTCAAGACATCTAGGACTGCTAGCCCCACAGCACAGGATACAGGGTTGCCACCAAACTGAGCCAGAGGACAACAATGTCAGATGCTCTGCCAGTGGACCATGATCACATGGGATTATCATAAAGACAATTGGGAAGGCTACAGACCCCCAAAGCCTTCATGCTTGGTTGGGGCTTGCTTAAACTGGTCTCTTGGATGGGGGTCCCTATGAACTCTACTTGTCTTCCTGGGTCTTCAAACCAGGCCAGGTAGAAGAGGTAAGCAAGATACCTAGGGAGAACTGGTCTAACCTTGCCTTTGGACACCAGGCATGCCAGTGGTACATGGGTAAAAAATCCCCCCTCCCCTCAATTAAGTTTCTGCCTTAATGTGCAGTGTTAGTACCTGCATTTAATACCAGCACTCAGAAAGAAGAGGCTTTTGGATCTCTGATTTTGAGGCCAGCCTGGTCTACAGATTGAATTCTAGGACAGCCAAGGCTACACAGAGAAACCCTACCTGTCTTAAAAGAGGGAAATAAGTAGGATCTAGTGGCAAGCATTTAATGTCAGCAACACTCAAGAGGCAGAGGCAAGTGGATCTCCTGGTCCACATAGGTCCAGGCCAAACAGTTCTGTTGTGAGACCCTGTTCATAGGGGTGCAGAGATGAGAGGTCAACCTAACCTGGGATGTGGAGACATCTCTCAGCTAGGACCTGGGGCAGACTTAGACTATGCTGGCTGTCTAGCAAGCCCAAGAATCCAATCTCTGCCTTCCTAGTTCTGAGATTACAGGCCTGTGCCACTAAGCCTGGCTTTATATATGGGTTCTGGAGATTGGATTTGGTCCTCATGTTTGCAGGACGAACTGCTTTAAGATAATTCAGTCCATGTCTTTCATGGGTTTGTTTGATTTTTGTCTTTTTGTGTGTGTGTTTAATTGTGTGTTAGGAAGGAGGAAGAGAACAAGACACAACCTAACAGATGTAGCTTAGTGGCAGAATATTTGGGCTCTAGCACTGCCCTCTGATCTATTAAGATGTCTTTTTTGTGGTTCTGGAATCAAACCAAAGGCCTTGTACCTGCTAAACATGTGCTTTACTACTGAGCCCACAAACATCACTATAGACAGATATAAACAGCCCCATACATTGGACAAGATGTTCAGTGCACTGTAGGTATTCGGCTGTATTGTGTCTCTTCCCCAGGACAGTAGTAAGATAGATATTTTTACATAGATTTTTTTTTTCTTTTGAGGTTAAGCAGTGATTCCTTAAAGTACAAGCAACAATCACCCCACCACCCCAGTTTGACACATTGAATGATCGAAAATGTATTTTTTACTTCTTTTTTTTTTTTTTCTCCGAGACAGGGTTTCTCTGTACAGCCCTAGCTGTAGACCAGGCTGGCCTCAAACTCAGAAATCCTCCTGTCTTTGCCTCCGCTTCTATTTTTTTTTTTAAGGTAGGATTTCACTGTGTAGCCCTACCTGCCTCTGCCTCCTGAGTGCTGGAATTAAAGGTATGCACCACCATACCTGGCTTCATATAAAATTGATGGCCAGGAGCTTAGTAAGTAAGAGCTATGCAAACCCAATGACATGAGTTTGATCCCTGGAATTAAAGTAAGCCAAATGTACCAAGGTGCATGCCTTTAATCCCAGAACTTGGGAGGCAGAAGCAAGAGGATCTCTCTTGAGTTTGAAGCTAGCCTGGTAGTAAGTTCTTTTTTTTTTCTTCCCCCGAGATAGGGTTTCTCTGTAGCCCTGGTTGTCCTAGAACTCACTCTGTAGACCAGGCTGGCCTTGAACTCAGAAATCCACCTGCCTCTGCCTCCCAAGTGCTGGGATTAAAGGCGTGTGCCACCACTGCCCAGCCATAGGAAGTTCTAATGTAGATCTGTCTCAAAAACAGAGATGATTGATGGTTAATGCTTATGTGGTTTCTCACAAATATATAAAGGAAGTGAAGACTGCTGCCAACTGGCTAAACATATTCACAGCATACACTATTGGCAGGACACTAACTTCGCCTAGATATGTGTGCTCAAATGGGTATCTCCCTCTCCCACACAGAAACAGACAGACAAACAGACATGCATATACACAGAAATTTCCACAAGTACTAGCAACTAAAGAACGGAAAAAAGACACACACCATCATTTCACAGAAGAGGGAACACGTGGACAGTAAGTTGGAAGAGGACTGTGGAGAAAGGCTCAGCTTTGCCTACAGCCTGAAGCCCAGAGTTTCATCTGTGAAACCCATATTGATGGAAGAAGAGCACTGCAAGTTACTGTCTTTCAGATACACAACAGAGTACATAAAATAAATCTATTAAAACTATAAAAATCAAGAAATGCTTCACAAATCTGATTTTGGGGAACAGCATATCAAAACCACATGGATCACTTATTCTTTATCTCCCTTGACTAAGTGTTGAGCTGAGCATGAAGGTGCATTCCTGTAGTCCTGGTGCTCAGCTGGAACAGGAAGATTGCTATCAAGTCAGGTGGATTAATGTATTCAGTACCAGGCCAGCTAGAACTTAACAGTAAGAGTCTATCACAAAACCTCAAACAATACACTACTGGTGATCTGTTTTGACCTGTGAACTACTTGGGGAAAACATCTTCTAAAACTGAGTATGGGCACACACACCCTCTGGCCCAGCAGTTCCACTTCTGGGTTAATTTGTAACTGATCTTTCTGCACATGGAGAACAGACTGTTAATAATTCTTACAGTAGTGTTCACAAGATATAAAGGACAGTTTCAAAGTACATTGGTATCTATGAGTCAAATGTGGATGTTACAAAGCAGGGAAAATGAGAGTGACAAACAGTATAATGGCAGGTGAAAACCAAACCACAGAATCACCAGAGTTAACATACATTACGAGAGAGTTCAAGTAAAGCCAAAAAGCAACTAGAACAGACAACATGGGTTCAGAGTTACCCATCAAGGGACAAACAACAGGACAGATGCAAGGAAGAGTCAGGAGCCTAATCTTTGAGGTGAGAGCTGCTCCTGAGTTTAAACAGATCTCATCAGGTTAATGTACCTGTTGTCAAACCTGGTGGACTGAGTTAGATCCCCAGAAGGAACCAATGACCCCTGATCTCTACACATGAGTATTCACATAAGCACTCATGTACAAGTAAATGTAAAAACTAACAAAAATAACCAAGTACCCAGCTAACTAGAGGAGGGCTATACAAAGACAAGGGCTGAATTCAGTTTATGTACTAAGGAGAGTCAGGGTCAGGCCACATTGGGCCATCTGCCTCCCAGGGAATAAGCCTCACTCTGTAGCTGGCTATCCATTACACACCTACAGACTTTGCTCTTGACTTTTGTCTGCTCTACTTGTCCCTCAACCCTGTGTCCACTTCTTGTCTGGGGTGTCCCTTCTGCTCTCATAGCAGACCATGACACACTGTGTCCACTAAGCTAGGTTCTTCAGTGTTACAACTAAGTCTAGATCTAAGTTGTAACTAAGTTACAATCAAGGCCACCCATGGCAGAGGCTGTCTGTCACTTAGTCACTAGTGAAGTCTGCTGAAAGCACCAGATCAGCTTCCACTTCCCTTGCTAAGTGACCCTCATTACGTGTCTGACATCTTGCTAAATGCTTACTTCCTTAAGAATTCAAATGGTTTTTTATGGAAGTCATGGTAACTACCCAACTCCTTTCCTGCTCTTGTCCAGATGAATCTCCATTTGTTCCTCTATACTGACTACCAGAAGAGTTTGCACGTGGTACTTCAGACCTCATCTCTCTGAGAAGGAAGCCTTGGGAGTCAATAGCTCAGAGGTCGAGTGCTTGTATAGTGCTGATAGGCCTGAGTTTGCTCACCAGCACTTTGAAACAAAAGACAAAGCAAAGCCAAGCAACACATCCTTTGCATAGTTTCTCTTATGTAAGGAGGCTCTGGCCAAGGGTCTGCTCCTATTCTCATTCTGGTGAGAGAATGAGACTCTGCTGTCTCAGAGTCACTAAGCTGGGTGTGTGTCAGCTCTGTTAGGGAAAGCCCTTAGCTTCTGTTGCAGGGTCAGGGAACCATCCTTCCTCCAGGACATGGTGTGAACCTTGTGTCTCCCAGGCTGACCAAGACTTCACTCTTCACTCAGATTCTTAAGCTTTCTGCCACACAGGCAGCTTCTGCGGAGAAGAAAGGGGTTCTTGCATTTTATGTACAACCTTATCTGTGACTCATTTGGATTAATATTAATTTTGAAAGATGTTTTACAGTATAAAAAAGAAAATCTGACCTGGGCCAGGTGAGATAGCATACACCTTTAATTGTAGCACTTGAGAGGCAGAGGTAGGTGGATCTCTGAGTTTGAGGCCAGCCTAGTCTACATAGTGAGTTCCAGGCTACTCAGGGCTACACAATGAATGTCTATGTCTGTCTGTCTCTTTCACACACAAAACAAACAAAAAAAAATGACCTAACTAGCTTCCTGGGAGATGGTATGCTGGGTACAGTGGTGGCCCTGAAGCCTTCACTAGTAGAGCCCCTGTCCTGTAACTTTACTCACCGTGTTGAAGTATTCTACACCAGTAGCTTCAAATGCCCTTGACACAGCTTGGGTAGTGGCCAAGCAGGCAACAGGGTGACCATTGCCAATGGACTTGCCCATGGTGACAATGTCGGGGACAAAGTCTTCTCCCTCTAGCTGGAAGGCCCAAAAGTGTTTGCCTACTCGACCGAAACCAACTTGGATCTCATCTGCCACAAAGAGCCCTCCGGCTCTGTGTATGTGCCTGTGGAGAACAGATGGCCAACAGGGCTGTGGTGAGAGATGACCGGGAGCTGGGAAGGCCTGGGAAGTTGAGTCCTCACCTTGGGTATATGGTTGGCCTTTGGGCCATTATTTCTTTAAGGGTTTTGTTTCAGAAACTTCCGGCAGGCAGGTCGGGCTGTAGTTGGAATTTGGAATTGACCTCAGGAAACCCAATTACAGCCTGCCCTCCCTTGGGCAGATCCTGCCCATCTACTCACTCTGCCACCTGGGAGAAGTAGCCAGCAGGAGGAATGATCTGTCCACTCACACTGGGCAGAGACTCAGCGAAGAAGGCTGCGATCTGTGGAGGAGACAGAGTTCAATGTGCCTTGCTAATGTTGGCAGTGCCACTTCCTTTGGGTGCTGTGTCACATCTAAGAGGGTGTGCATCACCCTCTTGATGCCTCTATTCCCTTGTCCTTGGGCTTGCTCCAGTCAACTAAATTCACGTACGCATCCTGTCCCCACCTTACAAACATTTTCTCCCCTGTCCCCAAGTGGTAACCAGCCCCAGCCCCCCCCCCCCCCCCGAACAAAAATGTGGCTCTATCTTTACCTAGACCTTCCTTTAACATGTCTTGCTGACACCCATTGTCTCATGGCTGTCACATCTGAGTCCACTTGTTGTCTCTGGCTACTGCAGATGTTGTCTTGTGGGATACCTTTTTCTGTTTTTCATAATGCCTTCAGGAAGATGTGTCAATCCAGACGTGGAGGTCGTATCTGTCTAGCTTAAAACCCTTTACCCATGCATGACTTCCCTATGGTGTTCCCTCTTGGGGCTTTTTTTGGAGACCTCTCTGGCACATTGGACAGCTGACGGAATGGGAAATTGCTTCTTTTATATTTACTTTTGGTTTTTCGAGACAGGGTTTCTCTGTGTAGCCCTTGGCTATACTGAACTCACTCTGTAGACTTGGCTGGCCTTGAACTTAGAGATCTGCTTAGGTTTGCCTCCCAAGTGCTGGGATTAAAGGCATGCTCCACTATGACTGTCTTGGGAAATTGGCTTTTTAATCTTTTTTAAAAAAGATTAATTTATTTACCTTATTTATATGAGTATACTGTAACTGTCTTCACACACACCAGAAGAGGGCAGCAGATTTAATTACAGATGGTTCTAAGCCACCAGTGGTTGCTGGGAATTGAACTCAGGACCTCTGGAAGAATGGTCAGTGCTCTTAACCACTGAGCCATCTCTCCAGCCAGGGAAATTGGTTCTTTAGAAGTATCTGTGGAGCATTAAAGACCCTCAGCTTGTTCTGCTAACTTCTCCTTTCCCAAACACTCCATTTGCTGGTTACTGCTTCAGTCTTAGAGAACCCAGTAGCTAGCACTGTGGGGAGGCAGAGGCCTTGCCAGGATATACACTACCATCTGTGTCTCCACAGAATCTCCATAGACTATTCTGGAAAGGCAGCCCCATGGTCTCTGTCTCTCGGCTGCCCCAGTAAAATACATCCGCCATGAAACCCAAGAGTGAGGAACAGCCAGTCCTCAGGGCTCCTCACCTTCCTTGTTGAGGCTCTTAGGTAGAGTTCCAGACTTAGGGGTCCTGCCTGCCTCTCTAGTCCCATTTCACAATCTGCTCCACCTGGCCTCATTCATGTGGTTCGTGGTCTTCATCTCTGCTCGGAAGCCTCCTGTTTTACTTTGAGTGGCTAAATCTTACCTTTTACTATATAACTCTATAGAAACCTCTAAGACACCTCGTTACAGCCACACTGCTCCAGCCTGGGCCCTGGGATTCCCGTATTACACAGGATGTACCTCTATCCATACTGTCTCTAATACCATAAAACTCAGCCAGAAGCCCGGCAGTGGTGGCGCGCGCCTTTTATCCCAGCACTTGGGAGGCAGAGGCAGGTGGATTTCTGAGTTCGAGGCCAGCCTGGTCTACAGAGTGAGTTCCAGGACAGCCAGGGCTACACAGAGAAACCCTATCTCAAAAAACCAAACAAAACCTCAGCCAGACATTAATGAGCCTCAGCCCTTCTCCATACTACATTCTCAAAACCAGGGCCTCATTCTGCTCCATTTTCCAGTACTAGAATTGAGTCCAGGACATCTCACATACACACACACTATGCAAACACTTTTAAAGCTGAGCTACATCCTCACACCACCCCGTTCACTCCACCTTTTTTTTTTTTTTTTTTAAAAAAAAGTTGGGGAATCAGTTCCAGCCCTGATTGGCCCGGAATTCCCTATATTGACAATACTGACCTTAAATAAGTCTCTGCCTCTGCCTTCTGAGAGCTGGGATTTAAGGTGTGTGCTATCACACCAGGCTTCCTGCCTTTCTTTTGACTTTTTAAAAAATTCTGGAGCTGGAGAGATGGCTTAGTGGTTAAGAGCACTGGTTGCTCTTTCAAAGGACCTGAGTTCAATATCTAGCACCCACATGCTCACAACCATTTATAATTCTACTCCCTGGGGATCTAACATTCTCTCTAGCCCTGTGGTGCACAGATATACATGTAGGCAAAACACCCATACACACAAAATACTGAAATAATTTTAAAAAATGAAAGTTATTTTGTATAGGGTCTCACTAAGTTGCTCAGGTCAAGGTGTGGTTACCTTCCTGCCCTTCTCCTGTGCACTGCTGATGACATGCTTCACCTCGTTGGCATAGGCCTCTGCTGGATTGGGGTGGTCCTCCCGGTAAAGGCCCCGGTAGGTGTCTGGGAGAGGAGCCTGTAGGGAGAGACTGCCATGTCATCCAGGCTCGGGAATGGAAACTGACCTGTTGCTGATAGTGGGTATGCATACCACATGGACCCATTCCTTCTGGCCATCCAGATTCCGGAACTTGTAGGGACTGATGTCGATCAAGGAGCTCAGGTGACCATGATAAGCACTAGGGAGATGGAGGGTATGGGCATAGGTCCTGGTAAATGGTGGCATTTATTCCCTGGTTCAGCCCGAGCCACTATCTACCATTTTTCAATACAAAACACTTGGAAAGCCAATCTTTTTGACTCAGGTAATGAGCCCCTGAGCTGAGGAGGAGTGCAAGCTTGGAGTGGCTTCCTGAAAGCCACTTACTGGCTTGTCACAGTTCTAATCATCTGACCACTCTAGGTTCTGATTTCTGCTCTGTAAAGTAGGGGCATAGGGTTATAATACATCTTAAATCTTAACTCATTTCTAATGCCCTTTGGTCTCTGGCTCAGTCAGCTGAATCTCCCAATTGCTGTGGGTCTGATTTCACTCTCCAGCTATCCTCTCAGAAAGGTGGGCTGTAGACAAGGCCTCCAGGGAGGTATCATTGGAGTCTGGTTTTCATTCCTCACTGGCTTCCAGTGTCCATGCATTCTCCTCTTCCCACTTACGGGCCCAGTGTCAAAGCCTCACTGACCCCTAACAGGCCTGTGGAGCCCAGGTTCTGGAGAAGCAGGGCAGTGAGTTGTACTTACTGATCTAATACCACCACATCCTGGTGTCCTGTGTACTGACGAGCTAGTCTCAAGGCCAGGTCATTGGCTTCTGACCTGTGACAGAAAATATGGGCATGGCTCAGAAGACTCAAAGGCTTCCTATGGCAAAGGAACCCTTCTAGCATGGAGAGCATCCTCAGGACGCCATTCCCTTGGTAAACATCCAGTGGCTTCTGTGCATCAGGAACAGGCTGAAAACAGAAGGTGCCTTCTAGAAACTTGTGTTTGGATGCATCTACCTTCATTTTGTTTTCAAGACAGGGTTTCTCTGTGTAGCTCTGGCTGTCCTGGAATTTACTCTGTAGACTAGGCTGGCCTTAAACTCAGAGATCCACCTGCCTCTGCCTCCCATCTCTGCTGGGATTAAAGGTGTGAGTCACCACCAGAGCCTGATGTATCCATCTTGAAAGCCAAACAGTGAAGACAGAGTGCTCATTTCTGTAAGTGCCAACACTGGGTGTGAAGGAGACCCAAATGAGGCTCCATGTAGGTAACGGTGCAATGGGGTAAGCTGTGTTCTCCTAAAACTACTATGTTGAAGCCCTTACTCACAGTACCTCAGAATGAACTGTATGTGGCTTTGCTTGGAGGGAAGGCCTTAAAACAGGTTAGTTTAAAGGAGGCACCTGGGGCAGGTCTCAGCCCAAATGTGATTGATGTATATATGAGAAATGACTTGGATTTCCAGAGATACGGGGCATTTGCAGAGCCTGTGAGCTGGTGGAAGTCACTCATGCACTAGGTAAGGAGCAAGGCCTCATGTTACAGACCCTACTGACACGATGGTCAAAGTTTTCAGAACTTTGTGAAAGTACATTTATTTTATTTTGCTTATCTTTTTGAGATAGAATCTCTCTACATAGCCCTGAGCTGTCCTGGAACTCACTCTGTGACCAGGCCAGCCTCATACTTACAGATATCTCCTGTCTCTGCCTTTCAAGTGCTGGGATTAAAGGCACACACCACCATGCCTGGCCTGAGAAAATCCATTTCTGTCCCTTAAACCCCAAGTCTGCAACCTTTTGTTATGGCCGCCCTAGCCATCATTAGTGGGGCCAGTAATAGATCTGCAGAGAAGTAAACTTGCCCTAAATCCAAGGAAGATTCTAGGACTCTGGAACAGACCACACTGGTCCTGTTCTGTTTGGTATGCTCAGGCGGCCAAGGGAAGGAAGCCAAGGCAAGGAAGCTGGGGCAGAAAAGTGGGGAGACATGCAAGGCCATACTCAGGGGGCTGAGAAGGAGCCTGAATTGTCTCCTTGTCAGCAGCAATGCAAAGCCGGAAAAAGGCTGAAGCAGAGAAAGTACTTGACTTTGCCCTCATTTTAGGAGGCCGTTTCTAAAGGAAATGAGGTGGGAGTGAGGAAGCCCTGGAGGCTGCCTGGCTGAGAGCCATGGGGATGAGCTAAGAGAGATTCTGGGGCAGATTAGGTAGGGGTGTCTGTGTGTGTGTGTGCATTTTCTTCCAAGCACACACAGGTAAGATAGTATGTGGGTGGTGTGTATGTGTGTGAGAGTAGGGCATCAGGGAGAACCAGTGCTAAGAGCTCACATAGGCATTGGGAGAAGGCAGTTCTTTATTTTATTAATTTTTTTGGAAGATATGGTTCTACTGTTTCCCTGCCTGGTCTAGAACTCACTATGTAGAGCAGGCTGGCCTTGAACTCTCAGAGATCTGCCTGCCTCTGCCTCTCAAATGCTGGGATTAAAGGTGTGTGCCAGCATGTCCAAGAGAAGGCAATTCTTGGTTGTTTTTGAATATGTGAAATTGCAGATGACTGTCAGATGTCAGATTTGTACTTAGAACCTTAAGTAGAACACTTGGGAGGCATCTGGGATTTAAAAAAATATATTTTTATGTGAATGTGTCTGTGTGGGTGTTTTGTTTGTGCAATGCCAAAGGAGGCCAGAAGAGGGCACTGAGGTAGAATTACAGGAGGTTGTGAGCCATCTGATAATGGGTGCTGGCAACTGAACTTGAGTCTTCTGCAAGAACACCAAGTCTTGTTAACCACTGAGCCATCTTTGCAGCCTCCCCATCTCTGTATTTCAATTAAAAATGTATTTTATGAGTATGGGTATTTTGCTTGGGTGCCCATTGGATTCTTTGGAACTGTTGTTATAGAGAGTTGTGAGTGGCCACGTAGGTGCTGGGGATCAAACCTGGGTCCTCTGGAAAAGCAGCCACTGTTCTTAACTGAGGAGCCACCTCTCCAGCTCCAACATTTGGGTTTGTGATACAGATTTTTGAGTCACCAGCACATGGATGACATTTAATTTTAAGCAGACAGATGAGATCACAGAAGGGAAAACAGGAGTAGGACCTGCCCCACAGAGCAGAGGAGAAGCGGCCCTGGCAGCTGGTAGATACCAGAGCCTCAAAGCAAGAGGAAAAAGCATCTGTAGGGAGGATGATAGCTCTGTCAAACTGATGAGAAACAGGTGAAGGAGCAGAGAGCGTAGTCACTGGAATCCACACAGAAGGAACTTGCTGGAGGGAGACAGCAGGAACTGCCTTTCCTGTGCCCCGTTCCCCATTCTTTACAAGAGGTTCCAGTCTAGGCTCTTCTCTCTTCTAACTCTCCTCTTCTTCCGCTCCCTCACTTTTTAATACTGTGGTACTAGGGATGGGAAAGCCTTTGTACACTAGGTAAGGGCTCCTACCAAGTTGGTGCACTTCCTCATGTGTGAAATGAGGAAGGTAAACTCTACTTGGAAGTTCTTCAGGAGCCTGAAGACTAAGCGGCAGTGGACCTGAGATTGCTACTGTAACCCAAATGCTGCTTGCACAGAAGTGTTGACCATCCTCCTGTTCTGTCATCACTGCCACTCCCCATGCACATGCCCAACACTGGCCACTCTTGCTTCCCACCCTGTAGCATCACCTTTCTGATGAAAGCCCTTCATGGGGGTAGGAGGGCTGGAGAGATGGCTCAGCTGTTTAGAGCACTGGCTATAGGACCTGTTTTCAGCCCCCACACGTCAGCCCGCAACTGTTCATAACTGCAGTTCCAGGAGAACCGAAACCATCTTCTGGTCTCCTCAGGCATCAGACATGTACATGATGGATAGATATATGCAGGCAAACACTCACACACTAAAGATAGACATCAAACACTCATTAGCACCAGGAAGAAACAAGACCAACCCTCAGCCTCAGTGCTCTGCAGCTTCTAGTGTTTCATCATGGTTGTTGTTTTCTGAGACAGGGTCTCTCTATGTAGACCTGGCTGTCCTGAAACTAACTCACTCTGTAGACCAGGCTGGCTTTGAACTCACAGAGACCCACCTGCCTCTGCTGGCATTAAAAGTGTGTGCCACCATTGCCTGACCTCTAGTGGTGTGAAGATAAAAACAGCTCCTCCCACTTGGTTATAGCCCTGGATCCTTTCCTTGATCTTTCCTCTTTCTTGTTTGGTTCACCAAGCATTCCTTGCTTCTTCATGCCACAGGGTCTTTGCCCAGGCTGTGCCAGGTGGTGACCAACCTTGACAAGAATACTTTCCCCAGAGTGACAGCACCCTTCCTTCCTTCCTTCCATCTTCCCTTGCTACCTCCTCAGGAGCTCTTAGCATCTACATAGAGGGGCAGTCAAGTCAAGTCCCTGCTGCTTCTAGGCCTAGTAATTTGGTATTCTTGCTTCAGAAAAGGACACTTCCATAATTTGACATTTCTTTGAAGAACCACTTGATGTCCTTTAAACTTGCTGAGCCACCTGAGGGTTAAATTCAGGAGGAATAAATAAACCCATTACTTCACTAAGTTTCTAGTCCAGCCTAGAAGGGAGGTGATGGTGTCCTCAACAAAGGAAGAAATGGGAGCCAACAGAAAAAACTCTGAGGTCTATAACCTGGAAGCTCAGGAGCCTCGCCCTGAAGTTCCACTCCCCCAGGCAGCTTCTCTGCACTGCACCCACATGGATTATTTTCTTCTTTGAACTTGTTCTCAACAGCATGTTGTCTTTTGTTCACTTACCCAGAATTCAGGAAATAAAACACAGAAAGCTTCTCCGGCAGGGTCTCTGACAGCCTCTGGGCATAGTCCACGATGTTGTCGTGCAGATATCGGCTGTTGGTGTTGAGCACCAGGTTCTGTTCATGTGCAGCTTGGACCACAGTAGGGTGGCAGTGCCCGACTGCAAGAGGGGCATCTCCATCATATGGCGACTTCACTCAGCTGGCCCCACCAGATCCCCCCTCAGCTCCAGCTGCAAACCGGTCCAGGGGAGATGAAGTTAGGGAAGGCAAGGTGGAAAGAAGAGAGTTAATGATGGAGGCAGGGGAGCGTAGAGATGATGGTTCTGGAATGGATGGTCTTGAGAAGAGAGTCCAGCAGAAGGAAAAGATGGCCCTGTAGAAATGCTCTCTAGAAAACACAACTTTTTAAGAGAGGTATTTTGAGAGTCAGAGGGTAAGCCATGGGAACAGCATAGTAAGAGCTCACCGTGTGCCAAGCATGGCCAAAGCAAGTGAGCAATAATCAACACAATTATCCAGAACACTGGACGGTGAGGCTCTACCAGCAAGGCTCAGGATTAAGTAATTTTTCTCTTCTGTGAGACAGGGTCTCTCTGTGAAGCTTTAGTTGTCCCTGAAACCTGCTATGTAGACCAGGCTGGCCATTAACTCAAGAGATCCACCTGCCTCTGTCCCCTGAGTGCTGGGAGAGTCCTGGGTTTTAACCTTTATCTGCCTGTAATGTGCCTTCTAATGCAAAGCCTCCCTGTCCCATCAGCTGTGGCAGCCCCAGTTGGCTGGATTCATACTTCAGTTTCCTGTCGCCCCTACAGTAGTCAGTAGGGGTGAAGGCTGATGTCAAGACCCTGCACAAGGCCAAGATAATCATGCTACATTTGTGGTCATGAATGGGTGGGCTCTTTGCCCAGCTTGCCGTGAGTTCCACGAACAACTTGGACCCTGGCATGTGAACCTCTCATTCCTGCCTGGCTTAGCACAGCTATGGTATGGAGTCTTCTCAGGCTACTTCCCAAAGACTGGGGTCCCTTCATGAGCATCCAAGTCAGTTCTGTTGAACCCAGGCTGTCAGTCAGATCTATGGCCTCAGCCTCCTCTCCTGTCTCAAGGGTGAGGAGGCATCATACTGACCATGAGCCACATTGTTGATACAGTCCAGGTACTCTCGCCCTTGCTCATCGTACAGGTACTGCCCTTGGCCTCGGATAATCTTAACAGGATCCTCAGGAAAAAAGAGTCTGCAGGAAGAGCTGTGGGGACAGGCAAAGAATGGACAGCCCTGTCTGAAGACTGAAGGGTGAACTCCACTCATTACATCCCCCTTCACTCCTTCCTGATTCTGGAATGGGCAAAAGCTTGCCGGCAAGGTGTAACTTCCCTGCCTCCCCATTCCTGAGAACAGGACTGGGCAGAAAGTTGCTGAGACAAAACTATTTTTGGTGGCCCTCTCAGTTTTGCTTGTACACACATCAGCTTCTTGGGTCCTGGTGAAAAAAGCTTCGGAATGGCTTCCTAAAGAAAAGCCCCTTGTTAGGAGCTGCATCTCAGCCCTGAACATTCCTTGCTATCCCAGTGGCCCTGCTGTCCCTGGCAGTGGTGGCTAGCTCCAGTCCTAAGCTCTAGCCATAAGCTCCTCTCCACGTGGCACCGAGGGTACCCTTCACAGGTCAAGAGCAGACTTCCTCTAACCCCGCCTGTGACACGACTGCCCACCCCATGCCAGGCCCAGCTTAAGCAGGTGGCTGCCAGGGGCAAAGCTCGCTCCTCGGGCAGGGACGCCCCGGAGTCGCGGGGTGGTTCATGGTCGCTTCTAGTAGGCTGAGAGAGGCGGGGAAGTCAGGGACGCTGGGTGGGCGCTATACGCGCCTTCTGAGCCCACACCCGGTACCTGAGCAGCCGACGTCTCAGGTCCAGAGTGACGGCCTTGGCGCGCGCGTCCGCGGCCATGGCGCCGAGCGGTCAGTCAGTACCCAGACGCTGCGCGCTTGGCCCCGCCTCCTCCCTTACGTCATCTATGGGTGAGGCTTCATTGCTGGTCCCGCCTCCAGGAGCTCCCTTCCCTGGCGTTCGGTTATTCAAGCAGCTCGCGAGCACAACAGCTTGCTGTTCTCGTCATCACGGGCGGATACTCTGTGATGATCCAGGGTCGTACCTCGCCCTTCTTCTCTTCCACCCCCGAGGTTTCCCTCCCAGGAATGTGTCCCCAGATCGTTGGGTGGAGCAGGACTCTAAACTGCGGCTGGGCACGCCCAAGCAGGTTGCCCTCTCTGCGATTAAAACGTGATGCCCTGTGAGGGTAAATTACTGGCACTCTGGAAAGACAAAGGCCTTCCCATCATGGCGCAGGAGAGCTCGGTGCCACTGCTGGGGCAGACCATGGCGATCAATAGAGATTCTTACTAGGGCCGGACAGGGTAAACTTGACGTGTTGCTACACGAAGAGAATTTTGCAGTGGGTAGATAGGAAGAGGGTTGGGAAACTTCTGAGTCCTTCCGTACTGTGCGGGAAAACAGTCCCAGAAAAGAAAGGGGCTTTGCTCGGAGGCACACAATAGGCCCGCTGCAGAGGATGGACCAACTAAAACGAGGTCTCCTGGATTCCTAGCACACTGAATGACAAAAGATCTCTGTGGTCCCGGAGGTTGGAGAGCAGAGACACTCCCTCAGAGGTTGAGCGCTGGGACTGACAGCCTTAATGAACCTTGGAACAAAGGCTTGGGAATGACCCTCAGCAGGCTGAGGCAGTCTTGTCCACGTGTCAGCCCTCTGCCCCCTTCTTATTTCTTCTCTTCCCTTGAAGACTGCAGAATGCTTACAGCACATATTAAAGAACAGCCTTATATTCTTGCAGGTTTTGTTTGTTTTTATTGTGGTAAAATATACATTTAAAAAAACCAAGCCATTTTGAAGGGTACAATTCAGTGGCATTAGTACATTCTCAAATGTTGCATCCTGTCACCAACACCCAGCCACAGAGCCCTTCCATCTTCCCAAACTGAGTGGAGTTTCATGTTTTTAACCATGATCCTACCTAAGAGTCCATCTTCCTGCTCAGAAAAGGCCTGTCCTTCCTGCCCCTGGCCCCATGCTACCCATCTTCTCTCCATTTTCTGGCATTTGCCCTTCAAGGCAACATTGGAGACCACAGCACAGGCTGAGAGGAGGAAGGAACTGAGCAAGACTTGGATGTAGTAGGGGCATTGTGGTGTAAGCCTGTAATCTCAGCACTTGGGAAACTGAGGCAGAACTGCAACGTTGGGACCAGCCTTGGCTATGTATTGAGACTCCTTCTTAACAAGCACACAGACATTCCCCATGCCCAACCCTTGAATCGAGAGCAGGGTTTTCTCAGCTGGCATTCACAATGAGCAGCTTCACCACTGAACCTGTCCAGTGTCCTGGATTTCAGGTGTATATTAACCTTGACTGTTCGCTGAATGATAGGAGTGTCCCCCAATCCTGTGACAACTCAAAGCCCCCTTTAAGGACAGGAAATCTAGTAAGGTCACTTCTCTCAAGCCTCAGAGCCATCTGTCCATGGAGACAGTCATCCTGGTGGTTTCTTTAACGGCTACAGAACATGGAATAGTCAAGAACTCAATAAACAAACTCTTCCCTTCCAGAACTATATGACTTACAGAGAACTCGGTAGGAAGAACCAAGGCCTCTCAGTCCTTGAGGCTCATTGGTGAGGCAGTGCACTCCCCTGTGTCTCACTTGGGACCTTGAACAAGTCATTCTCTCTGTCCTCACTTCAGGCTGGCATAGGACACTCAATGGCTCTGCATATCCATTAGCAAAGATACAAGGTATGAGTCCACACGGGGGCAGTAAGGGGCCAAGAATAGGGCAGCCAGCCTGAGAGGAGAAAGGGAGAACGTGTGGCTTCATCTCTAGAAAGCTCTACTTGCTGTCCACCCCATGTGTTGCCAAACAATTCTGAAGAAAAATTAGGGGACCTCCAAGAGCATGGGTTCAGTCCCAAACCTGTCCCTCTAGCCTGGCTGTGTGTATCCCTGAGCAGATGACTACCCGCTGCGAGCCTCAGATCTCCTATATGTAAAATGGACATAGTGACACCTACCCCTGCAGCCCCTTTCTTCACAGGACTGATAAGGGGATCAAATGTTGTTGTTCTTGGGTTGAAGGAGGGGTGCTTTGCTAACTGTAGCATGGGGTCATGGGGTTGGAGGCTACGCTGTGTCTCCAAAGCAGGCATTGACACCAGTGAGCCACTTAGTCATCTTAGTCCACCTCATCTGTCTTTTCTCCCCCTTCTTTCTTATTTCTGGTTTCCTAGTTGACCCAGTGTGGCAGAGAACATGGTCTGCTGTTTTTTTGCCAGCTCCTCAGGGGGGCAGAGGTAGGGACTTGACATCACCTGTGTATGGCTGGGCCTCTGCTTAGCAAAGAATGCATGTGTACGATCTGGGGAGTGTGGCCCTCCTTGGATCTCTGTCCTTGGAGGAAGGGGGACAGGGACACTGTTATTGCCACTCCTGTCTTTTCTATATACAGAGAAAGAGCTTGGCTTTGTCATCTATGAGAATGGGTGCACTTGTTGGGCATCTTTCTTCAGGTTGCTGTAAGGACAGAAAGAGGGAGACATGGGCCCACTCTGCAGGACTGTGGTTGCTACTCGGTCTTGGAGCAGATAGAGAGAGGACAGCCAACCACAGGTAAGTTGGGGTGTCTGACCTGTCCTAGGCTCTCTATATATTCCACAGAGCTAAATCTTACACATCTGAATTTTGAGCATTTTTGTCTTATGCTACAGATGAGTGGCATTATTTAAGATGCTGTAACGAGGGTTAAGGTTGCAGCTTTTTTGGTTAAGTGCTTGCCTATCAGGCATAAAGCCTTAGGTTTGAACCCCAGCACTGTATAAGTCAGGCACAGTGGTGCACAACTGTAATTCCAGCACTTGGGGGTAGAGACTGGAGAGTCAGAACTTTAAGGTCATCCTGAGCTACATAGTGAGTTCAATGCTAGTTTGGGCTACAAGAGAGCCATTTTTATTTTATTTTAATTTTGAGGGCTACAAAGAAATCTACTCTCCCATATTTTCTCATTTAAACATGACATTGCCATTTTCCTGATTGAAAGGTGGGGCCATCTTCTTCTAAGTCAACTGGGGTGAACCTCTGGCTCTGGCAGGAAGTGGCAGCATGTGACTTTGAAGGCTTGATCAGATGAAGTGACATAGCTTTCTAGAAATCCTGCTGCCATGCTGTGCGGAAGTCCAGGTCATGCAGAAAAGTCACAGGTAGATAAGTGTCATGATCATTGGGATCCTAGCTGACAGACAGATGAGGGAGAGTCCACGTGAGGCCTATTCAGGTGAACTCCTGAATTCTTAGAACTGAGAGAATGAACATTTTGAGGCAACAAATTTGGGGCATCCTTGCTGAGCATAACAGAAGGGAATACAGAGGCTCGGTGACAGGATGTGACCTGTCCCAGGATTCTGCTGACATGTGTGAGTCCAGGTCTTGAGTCAGTACCCTCCTGTCTCCTAACCCTGAATATATTCTCTGGTTTGGAGGAAGGCTTTGACCCCCAGGGAGAGCCCCTTTGCCTCTTCAGCCAGGAACCACTGGAATGAAACAGCCTGAGGTGACCAGGGAAGTCTGTAGGGACAGGCAGACCGGACACACATTTGTGGTTTATTACCCATGGTGCCTTTACACGAGGAAGGATGTGAAGCCATGGATGGAACAGGATCTAGGAGCTTTTGCCAGAGGTGTTCAAGGCCCTCCATAGAGGGCAGGGGTTTCAGTCAAGGGTGTTTTTCTCAGGTTTGCCGGAGGACCAGCCATCAGGTTCACGGTGTCTGTACCATTTACTAGGGGGCCTGTTTCTGTCAGGCTGACCAGAGGTCTAGGTGGGAGACTTGAGGCCAGTGAGACACACGTTCTGAACAGGAGGCCTGTCTCTTCATGGCCGACAAACCCCCTTCCTGTTCATGTTCTGGGTGAGGCAGTAAGGAAACTGGATGTAGCAACTAGTGTGTATGGGTTTCTTCACCCTACAGTCAGGGTTCACTGGGCTGCCTGCAGCTGGCTGTACACGGAGGTATCTACAGAGCCTTGCCATTTCCCAAGGTCCGATGATACAAGCTCCTGTGTTAGGGTGGCTTCTGGAAGCCTACTGAACTTGGGTGGAGCAAGACCCTTTTGGGGTTCTTTCCATTGCCTTCTCCCCAAGTGCTGGACTCTAGGAATCTTCACCTGCCCTGTTGAACATAGGGTCCCAGTGCAGCTGCCTACAGCACAGTCCAGAGGCAAAAGGGTACAGCAGTTGTCCAAGGAGCGTGTTGCTGGACAGTGAGAAGTCGGGGCAGAAAGGTTTCAGGGAACAGTTGTTGCAAGTCTCTGCTAATCAGGTGATTGTAAGCCCAACCTGGAGTCTGTCCAGCCTCACCTGAGCCAGGCTTTTCACCCTCGTCATCTTCCCTGTGAAAGCCAGGTTTCCCCAGAGCAGCCTGTCTTCGTTCCTGCCGGCTTCCTATGCAGATTGTCCAGGGGCTGGTTGGCACATTTGCAAATCTTACAAGGCCACAGTTGGTGCATCCCACAAAGAAGTTCAATATATTACTGTTTTGTTTTTACATGAGTTAAAAACACCCAAACGGATCTGTACAGGTTGAGAGCTGTGTCTGAGGATCACTGGAAAAGGAAAGAGAGATGGAAGGTGATGGAAGAGCCTGAGGGGATCCTGTGGTTTCCCACTAGCTACTTCTACCCTGCTGGTGTGTTTGAGAACAAGCATTGCCCCCTTTTCTTTCCAGGCCCTTCAGTGGGGCAGTTAAAATAAGTCCCAGAAAACTCCCGGATGGTTTTGAACTGGTAGGGCCAAATGCCAACTAAGATCCAGATGGCCAGAGAGGCAGATGACACACATCAGCCAGGACCAAGCTCCAAGGCTTGGTCATGTGACCACAAAGTCACAAACATCTTTGGGAAACATGACTATTCAGTTACTGTGTGAGACATCGGTGCAGAGACTCAAACCTCTTGGTGATGGTGCCTGGTTCCCCCATGGGTCCTCTCTGTCTCTCTAACTTGCCCATCCCAACTCCTCCAGGCCCACCCTGGAGACCCTTTCCTGTACGGTACCTTATGCCAGCAACCAGGCACAGGCAACCCATCGGGTCCCTGGAAAAGAAGAAGGTTTGAGTGACAGGAGCTGGAGGCTGGTGGCCTCTCAATACCTCCCCTACCTCCCCACCCCTTCCTGGGACTTTAGGGAGATGTAGTTGTTACTCGAAGCCACTGGACTCCACTGAGGCAAGGCTGGGTGTTTCCTTTGTCTATCTGAGGACATAGTGACCCCTCACTGCACTTGCCCTTTCCTCTCATGGTGCGTTGTGGGGATACTTGAATAGTGGGCAGAAACAGGACACTCTGACATAATGGGCACTGTGCCAGGCACTGGCCTGCCAGAAGAAGGCCTGGTCCAGTGAAGGGGTGGCAAGGCTTCCTGCTTCCCAGGAGTGACATCCAGGGGGTCCTGAGCATTTTCAGACTTTAGGCAGGAATGCCTCTGAGAGAGTGACAGTTCAGGAAGTGGCATCTCTCCAGCCTTTCCTGTCCACTTTGATGAGATCTGGGATGAAGACAATGTCATTGGGGTGAACTCTGGACATTAGAGGTGGGGTCATCTGGAGACCCCAACAATGTCCACCCAACCATTAGACATAAACGGGTGGATTTCCTCAGGTGGCCTGGAGGATTGGAAAGCTGGAGGTGAACAAACAAAATGTAAAGTCCCTGGGGGTCCCTGAGGCATAAATAAGCCACTCTGTTCCAAAGCACAGGTATAGGGAAAATGCATGGACATACTCCCTGAGCTCCTTCCAAGTACATGCGGGGGCACAGTTTGGGGACCAGAAGGTGGGGAGAGAAGAGGGTTAGCATGCATCAGAAGGCAGAAATGAGGAAGAGAGGGAGCAGAACCAGCAGCCCAAAGCATCCCAAAAGGTCCAGCATTGAACACACAGCACACAGCAGCCAGACTGCGTACCACAGGGCAGGGCCTGTTGCCCTTCCCAAGGCCCGGAGAGCCTGGTGCCCCTTGCTTGCCTCCACATCGAGGATGCTCCTGTATTAAAGACAAAGGCTTACTCACTCGGAGGAAGTCTGGGTCCAGGCTCTGTGGAAGCAGGACTCTCAGCTGTATTTCTGTGTTTGGGTGTGTGTGTGTGTGTGTGTGTGTGAGAGAGAGAGAGAGAGAGAGAGAGAGGGGCCCTCAGGTACTTTCTATCTTTTGTTTGAGACAAGGTATCAATTGGCCTGGAACTTTGGCTTGTAGGCTAGGCTAGCTGGCCAGCGGGCTCCAGAGATTTGACTGTCTCTACCACACCACCATGCCTAACTTTCCATGTGGGTTCTGGGAATATGAACTCAGGTTTTCATGCATGCAAGGCAAGTGCTTTACTGCCTGAGCCATGTCCTCAGTCCTCGCTGCTTGTGCTTGAGACAGTCTCTATGCAGCAGAGGCCTCAAAGTTTCCATTCTCCTGCCTCAGGCTCATGAGTGCTAGGATTACAAACTTTTTTTCCCCCTTGAATTAGTATCCCAGACCCACCTGGAAGGAAGAGAGGAAGAGGTACAGAGGGTTGAAGGAACTCACTGGAGGCCAGGAGACTGAGCAGAGAGGTCCCTGACTGGGTCAGTCTGCTTGCTTCTCAAAGCCCTGCCTGGGAGTGAACATCTGGATGGTTTAGTATGGAGACCTAGCTCTTTCATTTGCCCATCCTTTCTGAGTACCACGGATAGACCCTGGTATGTAAACCCTTTGGCTTTCTAGGAGACAGGAACTGAACTGTGGGAGTGTCACTACCAGGTTTGGTGGGTTTTCAAGAGTATTTCCAGCAGAAAGTAAGACAGGTAAGTGGGGAGCGGAAAAAGAAGGAGCTGTGTGTTTACCAAGGGGACCGACCAGGGACGAGGCTAGGCTATGAGTGAAAAAGAAGATACTGGAGGGAAAGGTACAGGAGGGGAATGAGAGACCTAGGGCAGGCAGGGTGGCCTGACTTTCCCAATGACTGAGAAAGTCCCATCTCACAGTCCAGAGGAAGCCAGACTCCAGTGGGATCTGAGGCAGTTATGGTCAGGGTGTATGTGTGTGGAGAGGTGTCAGACACTCACTGACTTTGTCCCCACCAAATCTGTCTGTCCGCTGGGTTTCCCTCCCCAGCCCTATCCAGGGCACCCTCAAATTACTGATGATGCTGGGAAAAACCACTTCTGTTCCTGTCCTGGATCCTCTCCATCCCTACCCAAGGTTGGCCCAACATGGATTACCAATCAAGCCATCTCTGCCTTGAGGCTGAGTAAAGAGAAGACTAACCAGGGGCAGCAAACGCTTACTAGCCAGACCTCCATCACCACAGATGGCTGCATCTTTCAGCCATGTTGATGGGAGTACCAGAACCACAGCACAAGGAGCTGTGATGCACGTATGGCTGGTCCGAGCTCCATCCTGCTGAGACACCTACCACAGGGCATGGCTGGTCAAGGCCCGGTGGGCCTGGCTCTCCCTTCTGGCCCTTCACTCCTTTCCGGCCAGGAACTCCTCGCTCCCCCTGTATAAGAAGGAGATGGTAGGGTGGTTGTGGTTTCTGGGCTTGGAACCCTTTCCCACCTGTCAGTGAGATGCCTCAGGGTCTGGCAGTAACCAGAACCTGCAGCTTTAGGCCCAGCCTCCACCTCCCTTCCTGCTTGCCCCATCTCCCTCCTCCGCTACCCCTCACCTTCTCTCCGCGTTCACTTCGGTCGCCCTTTTCTCCCCTGGGTCCAGGGAAACCCTAACAGATGGATGAGAAGTTAAGCCTGAAGTGAGACCTGAGCCCACTTCTCTGTGACCTGATGCCTCTGCTTCTCTCTCACCCATCATCCTTCACCCACACATAACTGGCACAAACTGCCAAGCTCTGATTATTAGCGTATGTTCCTGCTGGGTACCAGGTGGGGCCCCCAGCTCTGCTCCTGGCTAGAAACCCTGAGGGAGGCAGGGCTCCTGGAGAGGGGCTTTTTTCTTCTGCCACAGCCAGACACCGCTGGTCCCTGCCCAGGCTTGGCTGGGACAGAGGAAAGCCACAGAAGTCATGTGGCCATCTTCAACGGACTGAGAGGAGGTCATTTGTGCTCTCTGTTCTTGGCTCAGTTTCCTCTATATTCATCTCTTAATCTAATGTCCATGCATCTAGTAGGGTCCAGGCTGCAGGCTGGATGATGGGACAGACAAGGATTTGGTGTGTGTCCTCCCCCTGGGGCAGGCTATGGAGTGTGGATGAGAATCTTGCTTAGACACAGACATATGAGTCATATGTGGCAGGGCACTAGGGGATAGATAGGCTGTTCTGACAAGGGATAGGTACCACAGGAAGCTTTTGAGCAAGGCTGCCATCTAGCTGGGTGGAAGAGGGCTGGGGCTTGCTAGACAGAGAAGTGCAAGGGCTTTTAGATGCTGCACTGAGCTCCAGGGCTTCTGGGAAGCAGATGAGGCCACCGCACAGCCACATAGAACTTTATCCCATTAGCTTCCCTGGGTCTAGAACCTGAATGGGGTTCAGCAGGGTTATTTTCCAGCTCTGTCACATCCGTAGAAGGTGACCCTCCCAGTCAGGAGCCTGGCTGGTCCCTCTCTTCCTGGCCCATGTTTGCTCACCATGACAACACTCTCTTCTTATAGTCTAGGGCACACCCTAGAGGACTAGCATCCCTGCATCAGTTCTAGTCTCCTTCCCTGCCTCAGGATCTTTTAAGACTCCTTCCCTCTCACTGACTTCTACCTCCAGGCAGCAGGGGATTGAGCCTGGTCAGAGGGGAAGCTGCATTCCTATAACCCCACGATGGCTCAGGGTTGACTAATGTGAGCCAAAGCTTCTTACTGTCTTTGGGTCCAGGAAGCTACTTGTCTGGAGGGGCTGGCTGGACCAGATCTCTAGTGATTCCCACAATGGCAAAGACCAGAGGGGAGAGGGCTGGGTAGTGTTGACATGGCTGGGCCCTGGATATATGTGGTTAATCCCTAGACTTTTCAGTTGTGAGTCATTTTAAGCAAGTTTGAACTATTTTTTTATGTTGTGCTACCAAAGGAGGTCTGATGTGATCAACATCAAGCTAATGCTTCCTGTCGTCTCTTTCTCACAATACCACCCTAACCGACGTCTCATCACTAGTCACAAATACATTGCAGCAGCCTCCTTACTGCTCTCCTCACCTCCCTTTTACAGTGTATCATCCATTAATCCACCCACCCACACATCCATCCATCCATCCATCCACCCACCCACCCATCCCATCCACCCACCTGCCCACCCATCCATCCATCCATCCATCCATCATCCCTCAGCTATCATTCTTGTCCACCAATCTATTTTCACCCATCTATCCACCACCCACCCCTTAATCAATTCCCCACCAACACTTCATCATTCTCTCCCTTCAGTCACCATCCATTCATTCCCTTCAGCCATCATCCACTGTCTGCCTGTTCATAAGTCTGTCTCTCTGGCAATCCTCTGCCATCTGCCAATCCATTAGCTCATCCATCCTTTCTCTACTCATGCATCAAGTTCATCAATGTTCCACTGTCCTTTTGTTGTTAGCCTATCTATCATCCATCCCCAGAGTACTCTAGGGAATGTTGCTGGACTCTGCACTGAGGACACAGGGGAACCAGCCAGCAGCAGTCTCTGGAATGGGCCATGCTTGAGCTAACTAAGTTGCTATATGCATGGGCAACAGCACAAGAGCAAAAGACACACACAGGAGGGCCCGGGCACTCACAGTGAATCACACAAAACTTACATCAAGTCCTGGCTCTCCGGGTCTGCCCTGAGGAGAGACACAGAAGGTATGAGGGGTGGAGATGCTGGGGAGTTCAGCCCAGTGGCTGGTAACAGACAAAGGGGCAGGGCAGGATGGTGTCACAGAGGTACAGTAATTAGTCCACTGGGGTGCATGGACTCAGCAGGGTTCAGGGATGAGCCCCAAACGCTGACTGACATGGTGGGTATGTGGTCACTGTGGGAAGAGGCCTCAAGGCAAGGTGGGTACCTTCTCTCCTTTAGTTCCTGGCAACCCAATAAGGCCTGGTGGGCCAACTGGTCCCTGGGTGGAGAAGGAAAGGGTTAGCAGGCATGGTGGGCATAGGGTGCAACACTTGTGGTATAAACAAAGCTCATGACACTCACAGGCAGGCCGTGAGGGCCTCTCTCACCCGATGCACCCTTTTCTCCCTTGGCTCCATCCAGGCCCTGGAAATGAGGAGGAAAATTAGTTAGGGGAGGGGTGGGATAGACAGGTCAGGAAAGCTTGGGTCTGTGTGGAGACCGAGGTGTGCATAGCAGGTGGAAGAGAAATGGACTCCAGGCTGTCAGGCCTAGCCCCAGTTTGCTCCATTCTTCCCCACACGGTGCGGGGGGTGGCCCTGATGTCTGTGGTCACCATCATGCTACAGAAGCACTTTGACTGACCAGCTTCTTAAAGGCCAGCCTTGGACCAGGACTGTCAGCAGATGTCTCTTCAAACAATCATGTGTTTATGTGCTTATGTTGCAGAATATTTGATTACACTGTGAACCCCAAGATTGTGTTATTTACTGGAAAAACCTGTTTCTAGTTGTGGTGTGGCTCAACCCTGGCATACGCCTTTAATCCAAGAGGTTTCTGCTTGAATATTGGAAACAGGATTAAACAAAGTCAACCACAGGTCAAGAGAAGGAACAAGCAGCCAGCTGACAGAAAGTGAACATAGGATACCAGAGAGATTAAGAGGAAGTCAGGAGGACTGAAAGAGAGATGCACAGGAAGTATAAGGGAGGGACATTCAGTTTGAAGGTGTTTTTTTGAGGGGCATTCCTGGTGGGACATTGACAGAGGTCAGCTGGGGGGTTTCTCTGCCTCTCTGAGCTAGCAGGCTTCACCTCAGTGTTTGGCTCCCAAATCTTCGTTGGTAAAGTCAAATGATTGAGATTTTGTTAAAAAAACGACAAACCTGGGACAAAATAGAATCAGAAGCAGTGCCTGGCTACCATACCAGGTCAGGGTTCTATGACTCAGAGTCCCCCACAGGGCCTATGAGCCAGGGAGGTAGAGATTGGATCCTGTGGTTTCTACTCTCTTTTGCCTCTCTCGGGGCAGGCACATGGCACAGTACGCTTGAGGTTTTTATTTGAGAGATGAGGATAAGGCACGGTGAACTTCGTACCAAATTGAAGACTTCAAGTCCAGGCAATGGACAGAGAAGATGCAGATGGACTTGGGCAAGAGCTAGGGAGGGGGCAAGGAATGGGGGGCAGAGGAGGGTGGGGGAGTGGTCTGGAGGAAGAGGGAGGCAGTTACAGTGCCTAGGAGAGGGAGAAGGAAAGGACAGAGTCCCAAACATGGAACTGGGCTGCTCTGGGGACACTGTCCAGGGCCCTGGGAATGTATGGGCTATACAGCACATCACTCTGTCCAGTAGTAAACTCTCCAAATGAGCAGGGTGTCTCTGCACTCACCTTGGGACCCTGGATCCCCTGAAGACCCTGAAGGAGGAGAGAGCAGATCAGTAGGGCTTGCAACGGAGAGAAAACCTTGAATCAGGTTGGTCACGGGCTCCTGTGGCTCTGACTGGAGCACCATGTCCAGCCACTCCCCACTCAGTATCCCAGCTGCTTGGTTAAACTGTTCTTACCATGGGGCCGGGGGGACCAGGAGGACCAGGGGGCCCTGGCTCCACTATGATCTGCGCCTGGGGATCAGAAATGGGTTTGAAATGGGTTAGTTACCCTGTGTCTGTTACCTCTCATCTGCTTATCCTCTGGAGCTCCCACAGGCTTGCAAGCACTACTGGGTGCCACACCCTGAACCCCTGGACAGGGCTCCTTTCTCTCCCCCCCACCCCCAGAAGGGCACAACATGGGATCTCAGCTGCAAGTAGGGTGAAGGACACAGTCTGAGATTACATCACTCTCCCTTTCCAACTGTTCTTTGTTGGGTCAGGCCAGGTGGCTTCTCTGTAACCAAGGCTCAGTGCTCCCACTAGATTTGGACTGGGTGTGGGGGAATCCCCAGTCTCAGTTTCCCCTTACCAGGCTCTCCTGTAGATGGTCAGGTGCTGACTCTCCCTTTTCTCCCTTGAGACCATCGGCACCCTATAGGGCAGAGTGGCCAGTGAGCTTTTCTGGTTTATCCTAAGGTCACTTCCCTCTCTGAGTGCTCAGCTGCCTCCCTCCCACCACAGCACTGGGTCTTCTAGAAGAGCAGTTAGTGCCCTTAACCGCTGAGCCTCCCTTCCCCCCCATCCCCCAGGAAAATAATTTTACTTCCTAACATAATAAACAAATATATCCATATGTGTTCACCTTGCACATCTACGCACCAATCATTTTCACATCACACCCACTTTGAGAGCTAAGGTGTAGTAAAAGCTGTCTTGGTTGAGATATGCAATGTCTGCTTGGCTAACCTTCACCCCCATGGCTTTTCTAATGGGGCCCCAGGAGCGATAGAAATGTTAAGGACAGTGGCTGGTGTTTACTGCAGACTACTGTTCAGTTCTGTGCTGTCACTGGGACTGGAAAATGTTAGCAGTGGGGAAACTGAGACCTTGGGAAATTCATTTGCTGTGCTGTTGGACTCCAGGGCTGAGAGGTGGGGCAGCTTGGCCACTTAGCTATCCAGCTAAGTGGTTTCTGCCAGGCTGTGCCTACCTCACCTGCAGGTCTCCCTGTGAACCTGTGAAAGTTCTTTTGTGGCTGAGGTTGTAGAGGCTGCAGGGCATTTGGGTGAGGACCTTTGACCCTGCTAACATCAGCAAGTTCCTAGGGTGGGGCCCATCCAGCCACCTACCGGAAGACCGGACAGGCCCATCTCTCCTGTTTCCCCTTTGGGCCCAGCTGGTCCAGGCTCTCCTGGGTCTCCTTTTGATCCTTTGGGACCCTGAAAGCCACCAGAAAAAGGAATCAGTGGACATTGGTGGACGTTTCCCTCCCACCCACCCCCACCCCCGCCCTTGTGGGTCCTTGAGTTTCACAGGTCCGACCACATACTCACAGGGCAGCTCACACCTGTCATAAGATCTGACATCCTCATGAAGACATAATACATGCAGGTAATTGGTTAAGTGAAGGAATGCTGTCACTCAAAGCAAAGACCTTTCTTTCTTTCTTTCTTTCTTTCTTTCTTTCTTTCTTTCTTTCTTTCTTTCTTTCTT
>JADRCH010000121.1:6196173-6203673 GCA_019843965.1 Rhynchomys soricoides
CTTTCTTTCTTTCTTTCTTTCTTTCTTTCTTTCTTTCTTTCTTTCTTCCCCTTCCCGTCTCCACTCCCTCACTAGTTAAGTAGTCAAGGATAACCTTGAATTCCTGATCCTTCTACTTCCACCTTCTTTCTTTCTTTCTTTTTCTTTTCTTTTCTTTTTTTGTTTTTTGAGACAGGGTTTCTCTGTGTAGCCCTGGCTGTCCTCGAACTCACTCTGTAGACCAGGCTGGCCTCGAGCTCAGAAATCTGCCTGTCTCTGCCTCCCGAGTGCTGGGATTAAAGGCGTGCACCACCACTGCCTGGCTACTTCCACTTTCTAAGTGCAGGGATTACAGACGTGTGTGCCAGCACAGCTAACTTTATTTTTTGCTTGTTAAGTCTCCACCAGGTAGCTGGGAACATTGGCTGAATGCAGCAAGGGGCTGTGGAGACACTCCACCTCTGCTTCCCTGCATGCGTGGGGCAGCTTGTGAGGACTGAGGTGTTCCTTCTGGGATAGTTGGGAGGCCAACTTTAATTTTTCATTAAAAATTTCATTTATTTCTATTTTATGTGTATGGCTGTTTTGCTTACATGTATGTCTTTGCCCTAATGTACCACATTAGGGCAGTGCCTGCAGAGGCCGGAAGAGAGAGTTGGATCTTCTGGGACTGGAGTTACAGTCGGTTGTGAGCCTCCAAGTGGGGGCTGGGAATAAAATTCAGGTCCTCTGCAAAAGCAGCAAGAGCTATTAATCACTGAGCCATCTCTCCAGTACCTTATTATTTGTTTGTTTATTTATTTGGTGGTGCTGGGCTTGAACTCATGGTCTCATGCATGCTAGGCAAGCGCTCTGCTGCTGAGCTACACCTCCAGCTCTCACGAGGCCAGAATGCTGTCACTCAAATTACCTGCATGTATTATGTCTTTGTGAGGGTGTCAGATCTTAGGACAGGTGTGAACTACCATGTGGTTGCTGAGATTTGAACCTGGGTCCTCTGGAAGAACAGTCAGTGCTCTTAACCACTGAGCCATTTCTCTAGCCCTCAGCCAATTATGAACTGTCCAAGATGTGCCTCCTATTAGGGAGCCAGCAGTGAAGATAAATCCATCCATATTGAGTGACACCTGGGGAGATGCTCACTGAGGTCTATGTAGGAACACACACACACACACACACACACACAGTACAACATTGACATAGAAACAAAAGGCTCAGAGACCTTCTCTCCATCGATTCCTGGAGCACCAGGCAATCCGAGTTCACCCTGGAAGGGAACAAATGGCAAAATGGAATTGTGCCTTCTTTAACAGCCAGTGGGTTAGTGGCTCAAGGTGGGGACTGCTGTCTCCCTGGTCAGCTTATAGCCACTAGGATTGGGTCCCTGCAGGTAGGCTTCCAGGAAGGTGTCCTTTGTGTGTTCAGCCTGCAGGGCAGCTGGAGCTGGTAGCTGTCACTGCAGGCTGAGGTATTTAAGATTAGGATAGATGGTTCAGTGACTTGTTCTAGGTCACAGACTCCAGGGATGCTAGTGGCAGAACCAGGCCTTGCCCAACCTGGGGTCTTTGTCTTGAGACAAGGAATAAGCCACAGAATGGTTGTGTACATCTGGGCCACCGTATGCCCTAAGGGATCCATCGCTCAGTTTCAGGCTTTTACCTCAAGAGTGGTAGCTTCGGTCTAAAGAAGGAATGTGACTTGTTTAGGAAGGGGCAGGACCCTTTTCTCTGAACCCCATAAGCTGGCCTAGGATGACAGGATAAAACTAGGGGTACATAGGACAGAGAGAAGAGGTAGGACTTAGAGATGAATGCTTGGGGTCCCATGAGTTCAGCAACACTGACCTTGGCTCCAGGGATCCCCGGTGGCCCAGGAGCCCCCTGTGGTCCAGGAGGACCCTGTGTACAAAAGATCAAGCCGCTTATGGTTAGCAAGCCCCTCCACTGCCTACCAAGCCTTTCCACTTCAGGTCAAGGCTCCTAGCAGCTTGCTTCCCACCCAGTCATATCAGCTGTTATAACAGGCAGCATGGTTTGGCCTTCAAGTCTACAGAGAGGCCAGCAAGAGGGCATCCACTGGAGGAGATAGATGCTGGTGTCCACGGCTGGAGGTCCTTCTGCCCTCACAGAAGTTCTCTCCTGTGTAACACTCTCCTGCCTAAGATTTGGCAGGGCCCCTCTTTGTCCCTCAAAATTAGCTTAAGTTTCTGACATTCAACCCAAAGATGCAACCCAAACAATGGCTTGGTCCTGCCAGCTCTGTTGGTTCTGTGAACTCTCTGACCACCTGGCTCTCTTGTCTGCTGCCTGCTGTCCCAGAAGTTCCCCAGTAGAGGATGTGTCCACACTGTCTCAAGTTTGGACCTCATTCCTACGCTCTTGTACCAACACACTCATGCCCTCACCCAGAGGCCACACTATTCCCAGCTCCTCTGACCCTGTCATAAGTTCTCTTCCCAGCCGGCCCCCTTGTTGATGTCCCCACGGTGATGTCTCTAGATGTACCACCTCCATCCTTTCCGTCTTCTTTAGGTCCAGACCCAGCACCCACATCCCTGGTGAGCTCCCTGCCTCAAGCTCTCCCACACTAATGCTCACACATAGCTCTACCTGGCTACCTCCAATACACTGCTCTTTTGACATCCTCAGACTGAACCAACTATAGTTCCTATTGCCTGTGTTATTGAGTCCTTCTTCCACTCTGGTACCCACATCTACCTCCTCACTCCATGTACTCATAAGGATTCTACTACGTATTTCTCATAAGCCTGGGGCATACCATGCACCTTAGGTCCCTATCATATCATACCACACCACACCACACCACATTACAGCATGCAGGCCAATGTGGGCCATAGTTACCATCAACTTGTACTTCCCGGAGGCCTGTAGGAGGTCACTGGAATTGATACTTAGGCAGAGTCAGGCACCAATGCCTACTTTAGTCTCTGATGACTACCTGACCCCACCCCATATCCCTCCTTGAATACAAGAGCAGCTGGCACCCATCTCTTTCTGAACTGGTGTCAAAAGACCACATAGGTCCTGAGGCTTGTTGGTCAGGCTGGTCCTTTTTGTCCTTACAGTAATTATTAGAAGCCCTAGTCCCAACAGTGATGCCTGGGAAACCCTTAGAGACACTCACTGTTGGGTTTGGAGAGAGTGCACTCCTTTTTTGCTTTGGTCTGTGGGAAGCTCAGAGCTGAGTCACATTCACAGAAGGTCTCTCAACCACACAGGACCAACGTACACATTAGGTGCCTGATGAAACTGAGGTCTCTGTGCTAAACTATACTTGGTTCCATAAGACACAGAGTGAACCGTTACTACCTAAGGAGTGGACATAAAGGGTGCATCCAGGGCCCACTTTTACCTTTAGGGCATCTAAGATCCTGCCGTCATAGTCGATTACCACCGTGTCACCTTGTTCTCCCTTGAGGCCTGGAGGACCCTGAGGCAGGAGAGGAAGAGCTGCATCATAAGGTAACACGTAAGCTATCTGTGTCATATACATGTCACAGGCATGCCTGTGCACCACAGTGGTCATCATAGCATGACCTTAAGGGTCAGTTCTGCATCGTGTGCAGGCCACATGAGGAAAGTGGCCAGGAGCCTCAGGCCAGCTGAAGAGGCTCAGTTCTCAGGGAAAATGCAAAACCTCTTTTTTTTTTTGAGACAGGGTCTCACTGTGTCTGTTTTGGAACTAGCAATGTAGATTGAGCTGGCCTCCAACTCAGAGATCCTCCTGCTTCTGCCTCCCACATGCTGGGATTTAAGGTGTGGGCCACCACCTCCCAGTAGTTCTTGAGACTTTTAGATGTGTCCAAACAAAACAACCCTCAGCCACCCTAACTCCTTGTCCTGTCAGACATTGCGGTGACTGAGGAGGCTGGGTCTACCTTATTTACTGAGTTAGGGTTTCCCCATTAATCCCAGAGCTCACTGATATGGCTAGTCCCGAAGGCCAGCTTAATCTGGGGATCCCCTGTCTCCACCTTCCATGGAATTATGTGTTGACCACTACACCCACCCACTTGGTTGTCACACTTGCTTGGTTAAATGCTTGGTGCCTCCCTTTCTTGCTGCCTCCACCTCTCTCCAGTTATACCTCTTCCTGCTCCATAAACGAACTCCCTAACTTTGTTTTGCTCTTGGGGCTGGAGAGATGGCTCAGTGGTTAAGAGTGCTTAGTGCTTTTGCAGAAGACCCCAGTTCGGTTTCCAGCAACTAGACAAGGCAGATCACAGCCAGTCTGAACTCCAGCTCCCGGGGATCTGATGCCCTCTTCTGGCCTCTGCAGACACTGCACTCACATAAACACCTCAGTGGATGTCAAGGACCAGGATGTACCTGAGTAGAGTCCCTTAGGCTCTGAGGGGACCTCCTTAGGCTAGACTGTTGGCAGCATTGAATTAAATTTCTAGGTGCTGGTGACACATATGGGTTGGTTACAAAAGATCCAGCTATAAGTTGGAGAGATGGTTCAGCAACTAAGAGCCCTTGCTTTTCTTGCAGAGGGCTGGGAATAGCAAGGCCATCCAAAAGCAGACAAAGTCATGCCTAATGATAAACCAAAGACCAATGTTTGAATATGCAAAGAAGATTCTAGAAGAGTACATAGTCACCTGTGAAGGGAGAGAGCTTTTAACAACAAGCTGGGATTCTTCCCTTATACATCCATATTTTATTTGTTTATTTGATTTTGTTTTTTATTTTTTGAGACAGGGTTTCTCTGTGTAGCCCTGGCTGTCCTGGAACTCACTCTGTAGACCAGGCTGGCCTCGAACTCAGAAATCCGCCTGCCTCTGCCTCCCAAGTGCTGGGATTAAAGGTGTGCGCCACCACTGCCTGGCACATCCATATTTTAAGTTTTACTCTAGGCATGTGTTATGGATTTTTAAAAAAGAACTATTCACTTATTTTATGTATATGAGTACACTGTAGCTATCCTCAGACACACCAGAAGAGGGCATTGATCCTATTATTGTGGTTGTGAGCCACTGTGTGGTTGCTGGGAATTGAACTCGGGACTGCTGGAAAAGCAGTCAGTGCTCTTAACTGCTGAGCCATCTCTCTATCCCCATGAAAAAAGTTTAAATCAGCACAAAAATGAAGGAACAAGATGCCTAGGGCCTGTTGTCTTACCAGCCCTTTGGGACCCCTGTTGGGTACAAAGGGCTTCTGAAGCTACCCAGGGTCCTACCGTGTGGCCAGAAGGGGTGTTGCTTACCCGGGGCCCTGTGGCTCCATCCGTGCCTGGGTGACCAGGTTCCCCCTGTGGAAACACATGGATGCCTGCTGGTGCGTACAACTCTTAGACCCTGTCTCACCCCTAGTCCTCTCTTCCTCAAAGTCCAGGGCCTATGTGCTAGGGCCTCATGATCTATGCATAAGAACAGCCTTCCACACTCTGCAACAGTGGAGATTTTGAGGTCCAGAAGCCCACAATGACATGATGCCTTAGCCCAGAGCTGGACCTGAATTAGGCCTGGCTAATTGATCTATGGCTACTCACTCTCAGAAACCATCCTGCTTGTGATTCAAAGGGGACCCCTTGGACAAGCCCTCTTGGGACTCTCTCTTTAAAAGTCCAAATTAAGAGGTAACCCTCCCACCTCCCAGACTGGGCCTGACAGTGTCCATGAAAGTGTCAATGGGGCCTTTCAGGTACTGGGCAGGGCTTAGTGATATCACCTTCAGTCCAGGAGCACCGCCTTCTCCATTCTCTCCTCGGGCTCCCACATCCCCCGGCTCACCCTGAAATAGAGAAGTTATCAGTGAAAGCAAGCAGAGGTGCTAGCCCCGGGCCACTGGGCCTTCTGCTCAGGCCTGTGGTGTCCTTGGCCCTTCTGTGCAAGGGGATGGACACAAGGTTCTCTTTAACCCCAGGGAGATTTAAGACCATGACCATCCTCTTCTGGTCTGGATCTTGGCACAACTCTGGGGTAGCTCAAGAGGCCTTGTGTGTGTTCATGTGTGCAGGTGCACATGTGTGTGAGTGCACATGTGTGTGTGGAAGTTGGGAGAAATTCTGAGGGTTACTCCTTAGGCATCATCCATAGTTTCTTTGGTTTTGTTTTTGAGGCAGGGATTGAAACTTGCTCCACCGGCAAACCTGGCAGCCAGCAAGCCCAGGGAGCTGCTGGTCACTGTCACAGTGCTGAGACCTTGCTTAGTTTTCCAAAATCAATCAATCATCTGTCTGTCTGTCTATCTATCTATCTATCTATCTTTTATCTATTCATCTATCTATCTTTTATCTATTCATCTATCTATCTTTTATCTATTCATCTATCTATCTATCTATCTATCCAACTATCTATCTATTGTTCTTTTGAGACAGGGTTTCTCTGTGTAACCCTTGCCTTCCTCAAACTCACTTTGTAGAGCAGGCTGGCCTTGAACTCACAAAGATTTGTTGCTTCTACCTACTGGGTGCTGGGATTAAAGGCATGTACCACCATCACCCTTAAATAATTTTTAAAAATTTATTTATTTTTATTTTATGTTCATCGGTGTTTTGTCTCCATGTGTGTCTGTGTAAGGGTGTCAGATCTTAGAGTTACAGACAGTTGTGAGTTGCCATTGGATGCTGGGAAATGAACCCGAGTTCTCTGGAAGAGCAGTCAATGCTCTTAACCTCTGAGATATCTCTCCAGCCCAATATATATATATATATATATTTAATTTAGTTTTGCTTTTTTTGAGACAGAGTTTCTCTATGTAGCTCTCTTTGTTCTGGAACTTGCTTTGGAGGCCAAGATGTCCTGGAACTCACAGAGATCTATCTGCCTCTGTCTTTGGAGTGCTGGAATTAAATGCATGTACCACATCCAGCCACTTTTTTTTTTTTTAAGAATTTTTGTTTATTTTATTTATATGAATATACTGTCTGTCTTATATGAATATATTGCTGTCTTCAGACACACCAGAAGAGGGCATCAGATCCCATTACAGATGGTTGTGAGCCACCATGTAGTTGCTGGGAATTGAACTCAGGACCTCTGGAAGAGCAGTCAGCTCTCTTAACTGCTGAGCCATCTCTCTAGCCCTCCCTCCCCCAGCCACCCTTTTAAAACTGTGAGTTCTGGGAATCAAATTCATGTCCTTGTGCTTGCTGTCCCTTCAGTCTCTCTCCCCCTCTCTCTGTCTTTCTCTTTGTCTCTCTGTTTCTGTCTCTGTCTCTCTCTCTCTCTAAGTCAGAGTCTTACTCTGTAGCCCAGCCTTGGCCTTGAACTCAGATCCTCCTGCCTCAGCCTTTTGAGTACTGAGATTATGGGTGTACACCACCATGCTCTGGCCAAAAGACATTTGGAGGCAGGTTGGCTAGGACTTGGTAGCAGTGGCAAAGGGTTTGAGGAACAAGGTGTGCAGATAGCAACTTGTTCCCAGCTTGGCACTAGGCAGGGGATGGAGGGCCTAAGGTGGGAACCAAGGGGAGTTAGGGTGAGGGGAGACATGGCTTGGATCAGATGCCAAGCTGCTGCCAAGGTGTTCAGGGCCCACTGCTTCCTCCCTCTGA
>JADRCH010000121.1:6208673-6231881 GCA_019843965.1 Rhynchomys soricoides
CGTGGACTTTGGACTGGAGAGAAGGACAGATTGGAATCTTTGCGCTAGATGAGAGAACTGTATTCTGTGGCCTGGCCTCACATGGCCTTAGAGAGAAACTGAGGCTCACTGGTTAGTATTGAGGAAGAGGGACGGGGGGGGGGAGAGGAGAAGGGGTTTGTGAAGGACTGCAGTCAAAGGACAAACCCATGGGACTGTGGGTCACAGTTGGGGCAAGAATTTGGACTGAGCTTGCAACTCAAGGTTAGGGGCCATGAGTCTTTTAGGGTTAGCCTTGGGTTTAGGTCAGGCTCAGGGTCAGAGTCTGGATAAGAGCTAGAGCTGGGTCATGGGACAGGATTCAAGGTCGGGGTCTTGATTAGGACTAGGAAGCCAGTCTGTGTTAGATTTAAAGGTCTGGTGTATGAGGGTCTGAGATAGGGTTGTGCTGTGGATGGGCTTGAGGCTAGAGTTGAAGCCAGGTTGAGTGTGTACACTGGATGGGCTGGTGTTGGGCCCACTCGGAATAATGCTGGTTTGTAGTTGGCTCTGGGGATCAGGGTTCAGAGTGCATCATATAGGACCAGCTCTGGAAGGCCCTAGTTCCATGCTTTCTCTTACCACTGGGCCTTGCGCTCCTCGGGGGCCATCTTTCCCAGTGTCACCAGGAGGGCCCCGGGCCCCAGGTGGTCCAGGAGGCCCAGGTGGTCCTGCAGCTCCATCTTGCCCTTGGGCTCCCTGAAAGACACATGGTTTGACCTGACCCTGAGGGTGAGGGTGAGAGTTAGGGGTTCTAGTTTCTAGAGATGAGCTTCTTAGGTGGGCAGCCCTTGTGTCTTCCCTTTCCCCAACTGCTGAGGCAGGCACAAAGGATGATAAGTCTTTAATATTGGGCTCTGGCAGGAGAGGGCCTTGGTGGGACAGATCCAACAGGACCTTGCTGCCACCTTCTAGCTTCTGAAGCCTGGATCTGTTGTCAGGAGGAGAGCTGACATGTGCTGGGTGTCTGATGCCGAGTGTGTCCTATGAGAACTTCTTCGTTGGTCCTTTCTTGCTGCATTAAAAGCGGCAGACAGGCACGAGTGGGCATCTGCTTTATGCTCACCCAAACAACTACATGTGGATCTTTGCAATAGCTTTCTATGTAATTGCCTGAAATGGAAGCTCTCAAAATGTCCTCCCCCAAGGGAGAGGCTGAGCTGCTGTCATATTATGGCATACCACTTAGCCATGAACCAACCAACAGGGACAGGCAAAGCCCAGCACCAGGAGGTTGAGGCAGGAGGATTATTATAAATGTAAAGTCATCCTGAATTACAGAATGAGTTCCAGGCCAGCCTTGGCTACAAAATGAGATACTGTCTCAAAAACAAAAACAGAGCTGAGCGTATAGTGATCTTGTGTATAGTGATCCTAGCATATCACTTAGTGGGCAGAGACAAGAGGGTCAGGAGTTCAGGTCAGTTTTGGCTACATAGTGCATTTGAGGCCAGCCTGGGGTATATGAAATGATGTCACAAAAAATCCAAAGCAGGGCCAGTGAGACGGCTGGACTGTAAAGGCACTTGTACCATAGTCTGACCACCTGAGTTCCAGCCCCAGCACCCACAGAGAGGGAGGAGACAACCAGGTCCTCTGACCTCCATGCTTGTTCTGTGATGTATGTGGGTCCACACACACTTACATGCACACACACACAAACCCAAACTGTGAAATTCAAGTCAAAACAAAGGAAAACAAAAACTAGAAAACTATCCCTCAACAACAACAAAAAATTAAAATTTTGATATAGCAAAAAACTTGGACATTGTAGGGAACTATGCTAAATGGAAAAATAGTCCCCCAAAGTTATACATGGGCCTAGAGAGACTGCTCAGTGGTTAAGAGCATTTACTGCTCTTGCATAGGACCCAGGTTCAGTTCTTAGCACCCACATCTGGTAACACAACTGCCTGTAACTCCAGTTCCAGGGGATCTGACATGCTCTGGCCACTGCAGGCACTGTACACACATGGTACACATCAATCAAGCAGGCGCATGCGCACACACATATATAAATAAAAATATTAAATAAATCTTACGAATTATTTGAAAAGATACACATCATGTGATTTCACACACCTGATATTATTGAATGGAAAGTTAAACATTGAAATCAGTGGTTGCCAGGGGTGAGGGATGAGGGAGGGGGGTGATTCTACAGAAGACAGGAAAGCATGACAAGGGAGGGTGTGGTGGCCACATGAGTCCATATATGTTTAACACTTGATAGAAGAAAACATACCTGCACACACACACACACTCATTCATACACACGCTTGTGCACACTCCTCATACACATACACCCAAACACACACATAGTTGAGCACACACTTATTCACACATGCTCACACACTCATTTACACTCACACACTCTCACTCAAGCACAGACACTCGTGTACACACAAACCAGTGTAAACCGGGGAACGGGGCTGGTGGCTTGACTCATCCTCAGTTTCCGGATCTCTAGGATGGCCCACAGTGGTGCATGCTATCATCTTAGGCATGGCTGGATGAAAGATGCACAGGATGATTAACTACACATGCGAGGGAATTTACTGTGATCTCTAAATAAAAAGACAGCAGGCAGTGAAGAGCCTCACACTCTTATGTCACTCAAACTCCCTGACTCTCTGCCGGGTGTTAGTACTAGGTCAGACCTCAGGCATGCTGAGCCCCTCACTTCATGGCCCATCCTGCAAGAATGGAAATCCACAGGGTGACTGGCACAGGTGATGGGTCCTGGTGTAGTGTTTGGCAACCGTGATGGGAAGAAACCCTGTGTGAACCCAGCAAGCATGTCCTGTAGATAGTCTAATGCAGCGTCTGTGAACAGTTGGCTAGGGCCAAGCAATCTCTTAGCTTGCAGATAAAGTGCCTGGGGCAGTAATTACTTATCTAGGGCCACTAACTAAGAAAAGCTAAGTCTTCTCCTGTTGCCAAGGGAACTGATCTTTTAAAAATTTATTATTTATTTATTTATTTATTTATTATTATTATTGTTGTTGTTTTTCAAGACAGGGTTTCACAGTATAACCCTGGCTGTCCTGGGATTTTATTTATAGACCAGGCTGGCCTCAAACTCACAGAGATCCACCTGCCTCTGCCTTCCGAGTGCTGGGATTAAAGGCGCGCACCACCACACCCAGCTTTGTTTTTATGTTTTTTAAAACATTTAAATGTTCATTTATTTATTGTATGTATGTGGACATTTTTTCCCCCTGCATGTATGTGTGTGCACCGTGTGTGCCTGGTGCCCGTGGAGGTCAGGAGAAGATTAGATCTCCTGGAACTGGAGTTAAAGATGATTGTGAATGTGGTTGCTGGGAACTGAATCTAGGTCCTCTGGAAGAGCAGCTGGTGCTCTTATCTGAAAAGCCATCTTTTCAGCTTCCATTTTTAGTTTTTTCCCCTCAGTGTTTTGTGTGTGTGTGTGTGTGTGTGTGTGTGTGTGTTTGCACATACATTGGCACACACATGCATGCATGTATGTGTATGATGTGGAGGTCTGAGGTTGACTGGAATCATCCTCAGTATGATAATCTTCCACCTTACTCATTAAGTCAGGCTGTCTCAATCAAAGCCAGAGCTCAGTAGATATCGATAGTCCCGGTTGCCATGGGGCTCTTCTGTCTCTGCCTTCTGAAGCTGGATTTTCAGGCAGGTCATCATTAGCCACTGAGCACTTTCCTTCAGTTCTGGGGTCCTCGTGACAAAACTGCAAATGGTCTTTTTCAGATATCCTTTTCAATCTGTGTATCCTTCCCTTAACAGGAAAGAACTCGCTCTTCTCACAAACTGCATGTCACGTACATGTCACTCAATTCTCTCAATAAATGACTGGCAGCTCTCTGTAGCTATCAAAGAGTTGATATGTCCCAATTAACATTGGGATTAGGTCACCCTGTCTCAGTAAACATAAGTAGACATTCCTGTTTCCTTCAGTACTGAATTCAGAGGATTCCATTCTCTCCTACTGTTTGTTCCTTTGCTCATAGCTCAGAGGTTCCAGATTGGGAGCTCCGGGCTTGGACTCAACTTATCAAGACAGAGGGTTTTTGATCCTCCAACCCCCAGAAAGGGTCCCCCTCAAGGGTTTTTATATCTGTTTTTTCTTTTCTTTTCTTTTTGAGACAAAGTATTACTATGTAGCCTCAGCCCTGGCTGGTTTGGAGCTTGCTATGTAGACCAGCTAGCCTTGAACTCACAGAGGTCTGACTGCTCTGCCTCCTGGTACTTGGAGTAAGGTATGTGCTGCTTGCCTTTCTTCCCCTGTTCATCCTTCCCTTCTCTCCAGGACTGGATGGCTGAGGTCTGACCCTGACAACACAGGGTGAGTAGAGGTTGGGGAGCACAGCAAACTAGCAGGCCAGGCCTCTTCACTCAGCCAGGCTACCTTGAGGACACGGAGATTGTATCCACGGTGATCTCTACTTATAAAGCCTGCATTGAGCCGTGGGAAAACCATCTAGGTGGCAAACAGGTGGTGTGGTCAGAAACACAGGAGGGGACTGCAAAAATCACAAGGCAAAGCCACCTAACCCAGCCCAGGAAAAGGCAGCTTGTGGCAGGGTATGCCGAGTGAACCAACACCCATTTCTCCAGCTCCTGTGACACAATAGAACGGAATGGAACAGAATGGAACAGAACAGAAAAGCATGCAGCAGGTATGATGCTGGGCCCATACTGGGTGGAGCTCCTAAGAGGTGTGACAGCACTCACTTCCTGCCCCTTGGAAAGTTTTCCCAGAAGCCTCTCTAAGAACCCAGTGCCAAGTCTGTAGGAAGCCTTACGATGTGGGAAACCACATGTGGCTGTTTCCCAGCTGAGTGATAACCCTGTGAGGGAGTCATCACCTGGGCCCCAGGACACTCAGCCTGCAACAAAAGAGAGGCCTGAGCTAACACTGGGGAACCCTGAATGATAAGTATGAATTGCCCATTTCAGTCACTAGCTTTCTGTGGGGGGAGTCAGTTCACAGATGACTGGAACACTGTGACGGGGCAGGATATGCCTGGGAAGGAAGGAGCTTTGGAAGAAATGTTTTCGTAAACCCAGGACCAGAGGGATCTTAGTCATTACAGGGTGGGCAACCTTAATGGGAAGATTAACTTCCATAAATCCTATCTGAAATCAGTGTTTCTCCAGCAGCCAGAGTAAGGGGATATCCTTTCTTTGACTTGAGAGAAATCTCACTACCTGTGTGGCCCTGGTCCTGACCTTGCTGATGGTCCAAAGAGACATAGCTCTGCCCATTAAAACTCGGCCAATTTCATCCCCCTGCCTGCTTCAGTTTTCATCACAACAAACACCCTGTGATGGGGGCTCACTGTTGGCATTTCAAAAACCAGGGCTCTGAGCCTTCAAGCTGAAGAGCTGGGGCTCGCCCAGCCTGACCACAAAGCCCCAGCCTGTGCACTCTGCCCTTCTTTCCTCCCCTTCTTCATCCGCCATTCACTGTTCTGGGTCCAAACAGCTCACTTGCCCTCTACCTAATCCCATCCTAGCCGGCAGATTCTTGGTGTGGGTGAGTGACCCTTGCACCATTGTGTTCTGGGGCCCATAACCCTCTTCCATGTGACCCTGTCTTTTTTCTGGGCAGCTAATGTCTACCTCTTAGTCTCTGTGGTCAGGGTGCTCTGCCCAGAACATTCTGGAAATGGTGAGGGCATCTTCCTAGGGATACTCAAGTGCTCCTCTGCCAAGACCCACCTCAGGTTCAGACAAGCGCCTCTGGGTTCCTGGACCCAGGATGCACAGTTGGATGGAGGAGACATGTGTATCCTAAGCCCATGCTGAGTGTTGCTGTCCACCACTGACAGTTACGGTTATAATGAATCTTCACAGCAGTGTGTGTGTGTGTGTGTGTGTGTGTGTGTGTGTGTGTGTCTGTGTGTATTGTTACCCCCTCCTGGGCCAGATCTCAGGGAAAAGTGACTTGCCAAGGTCATAGGGCTGGGAAGAGATAACACTGAGCTCTGGGCCTTCACTTTTCCTGAGTGCCCACTGTCTGGTGGTATGGTCAGTGTCTGGTTGGAACCAGGGCTAACCCCACTCTCTGGTCACCATGATGACAAGCATGACAACCAGAACATCTGTCAGATAACTGTCATCTGAGTGGGAGGTGGCAGCCTGTATTAGGTGAGGCATCCACAGGGTGGACGAAGGTGGACAGGAAGGGCTGGCTCACTCGCTCTTTTCTGGGATAAGTTATGGTGAGCTGGGACCCCCGAAGAAATGCTAGAAATCCCTTATTATAATGATATAAAACAAACCATGTGCAGTAGATGAGGGAGGTGGTGCTCCATTCTTACCCGAGGGCCAAAGTCTCCTGGTGCACCCTAGAACCAAATACAGGGAGATGAGCGGCTACTGGTTTCGTTAGTTCTCATTTCCTTTTGAACTCCCTCTGTGCTTGGACACAAACAATAGGTGGGCCTTATTTTAAATATCCATTTCCAATGAGGACACCGAAGCTCAGAGACATTAAGTAATAAGGCCAGGGTCACACAGCCAGCAGACTGAAGCCAGGCAAGTCCTCATCTATGACGGCATCCCAGTCATTCAAGATTCCAGACACAGTGTGGCCTGTGGGATGGGTGCTCACACTGTTTCCTCTCCTAATTCTTGAACCTTGGACTGGTGAGAAAAAGCAAAGCTATGAGCTTTTTGACATGGTGTGTTCTGCAGCAACAAACACAAAGGCACCCTCCCTCCCCCCATAGCTTTTTTACACAAGGACAAATCGAGGCCTTCATTGCTGGGCAGCTTGCCAAAGCACACAGTGGTGGAGCTGGAATGCAAAGAGGAGGCTTTGAGCCACCAGGTCCTGTGTCTTTCCACGGCTTTCTCAGCCCTGCTAGCAGCTAGGGGCACCAATCAGTCGATCAGCTTGTCCCTAAGCAACCAGGTCACCCAGGCATGACTGCATGTGGCCCCTGAGGTCTTCACCAGCCCTGCCACTCTGAGCTTTGCTCTGGTCCCTCTTCCTCCTGAGCCCACATCATGTCTACACAGATTGATTCCTTCCCTTTCAAGGAACTTGGTGGGTCCTGTGTTTAGTGCTGACTTTTATGCTCTGGAACTGAGGTTTGGGGTTGGCTACTGGCATCCGTCCAGACTGCATTCCCCTCCACTTACCTTTTCCCCTTTGGGGCCTGGAAGTCCCTGGAGAAGGAAGACAGAGAAAGAACAGCTATGAGGGAGACGAGCTAGGCTGGCTGCACTTCTGGCTGACCCATGACTGTGAGGCAGAGGGACGTGTGGGACTAACAGAGCTGTGGGCATCTGAACACTACACAGGCATGCCAAGCTGTCCTTGATGCCTCCCGGAAGCTCCACACCTGCCCTCAGCTTGATGGTGATGAGGGTTTGGGGTCAGCAGCAAGGGTCCACAGGCATCCTCTGAGCAGGAAAAGGACACATACACGAGTTTTTCTGCCTGAGGGCACACATATCCCATGCTCTGTCTCTGCTGGGGCGGAGACCACTGTCCAGAGTTGCCATCCAGTCTCTATCCATCCATGCATCCACCCATGCATCCACACATGCATGTGTCCAACCATTCATTCATGCATCATCCATGCATGCATCTATCCATGCATCCATGCATCATCCATCCATCCATGCAAGCATCCATGCATGCATGCACCCACCCGTCCATGCATGCAGGCACCCATCCATCCATCCATGCAGGCACCCATCCATCCATCCACCCACCCAACTGCCCATCCATCCGCTCACTTACCCACCACCCATCCATGCACAGCTCCTCAGCTATCCACCCACCCATTCATCTATTCACCCATCTATTAATCCATTAATCTACTTCCCACCTGCCATCACCCCTATCTGCCTACCCGCTCACCCACACCCCATTCTTATTTAATTGTGCTTATATTTCTGTGTGCACCTTGTTCATCTGCTGAGGACACCTGTGGACCATGGAACAGGTATTGCCAACTCTTTAGACTCATGCCATCATGGAAGTATTGGAACTATGTTAGCCGTTCTGTATTTAAGGCCTATAGGGAGGAACTTGTAGACTTTGAGGGCTGTCTGAACACTGGGAACTGATCATGTTCTCCATAACGCCACGACATCTCCTAGGAGAGGATGCTTAGAGGCATCTCCATGGTTACTCAGTCAGCAGATGGATTTGAACACACGTGACAAATGGCTTTGTCTTGGTCTCCTATAGCTGCTGAACTCACTTTCCAGTCCTCTCAGGTGTCCCATGGTCACTTCACCCCCACAGTGGCAGCCCTACCCCAGGACCATCTAGTATGTTGTGGTCACTTACTGGCCTGCCGTCCAGACCTAGAGGTCCCTGGAACAGGAGAGAGAGCAAGGGTTATATACAGGAACATTCCTTCCATGTCTTAGGACCCCATTATTCAGCGACAAGAAAGCAAAGCCTGCCCTGAGCCCTGAGGTCAGGGTACATCCCATGTGGCCAGGGTGGGGAGTGGGGGAAGGGCACTTGTGTGCAGTCAGCCACTCACGATCCCATCCCGTGATAACAGAACCCCGGTTCTTCTTTAAAGCCCTTCCCATCATCAGGGTGGGATGGTTGAGGGTGGGCAATGACGTTCTCTTTTGTCAAGGTAACAGGTGCAGGCCTGGGGTGCGAGCTGAGCCATAAGCATCATGTCTGGGACATCAATGGTGCTCTCAAGGAGAAAGGGGGCTCTTTTCTCCCAATGGGATTGAACCTGGGGTTCCTTGCCCTCCCCTTCCCCATGGGGAGAGAGAGAGAGAGAGAGGGAGAGAGAGAGAGAGAGAGAAAAAAGCAGAGCTGAGAATCCGAGAGTCTGAGAGAAAGACAGTGCTGAGGGAGTGCTGGAAGCTGGAGCTGTCAGCAATCCTGCACACGTCTGTTTCCTGGGTTTCCTTTAAGCCAGCTTGACCTGAGTGACTGTCACTTAGATCGGAAGACTCTGGAAGGCTAAGCATTCTGCTGTGGCATGTGACAGTAGCAGTAAGGAGAAGCTAGATGGTTCCTGGGCCAGGGCTGAGAGCAGGGTGTCGTAGGATGACCAGGCCTCTGTGATGCCTGCAGAGGACCACTGATGCTAACATACTCTGTCTAATCACCTGTCTACGGAACAAGCCTCACCTGTCTTCCACAAGGAATAGATGAGTACAATGAGGGGAGATGCTGCGGACCAGGACCAGGGTTGTTTGTTCTCTGCAAGCCCTGTCCTCCTCACTACTGTCCCCTTGTCTCCACATGTACTTCACCTTTTTTTTAAAAAATTTCAGTTTAACATGTATGTCACCTTTGACCTCAGGAGCAATGCCTGCAGCCTCACTCTTCTGAGTCTTTGCACACACTGTCCCCTGCCTGGCTCACCCTTCTCCTCTCTGCACATCTTTTAGCTGGGTTACTTCCTCCTTCATGAAGCCTTCCTGGTTTCTCTGCATCCTAGAGTCAGGAAGTCTGTCCCTGTTCCTGCCCATACAGTCTGATGGTTGCATGTGGGACATGGCTAATGTGTATTCTACACAAGTGTCTATGATAGCCAAGAAGAAAGTTTCCTCCCTTGACTCTCCAGCACGCGAGTGAGACCTGACATGGAACATGTAGCTGGGGAAAGCTTGGGCCAAACATTCCTCACTAGAAAACCTGCCTTCTAGGCTGAGATGTAGCTCAGTTGGTAGAGTGTTTGCCTAGCATGCACAAAGCTCTGGGTTCAGTCCCCAGCACTGCATAAAACCCAGGCATGCCTGTACACCAACCTTCAGAAATCGGAAGCAGGAGGATCCATCAGTGCAAGGTGAGTTCAAGGCCAGCCTGAGCTACACCAGACCCTGTGTCAAAATCCGAAACTTCAAGTAGCAACATGATGCCCAACCAGTGGATTCCTCCATTCAGTGAGACTGTGCTCCATGCATACAGCTATTTAACATATCATTATCATGTTATCATGAACAGCAGGCTTGAGCACAAGAAATGTTTGACGTGTCAGGGGTTTTGTGTTTAGACTTGGGTCGGTCCAATCCCTACAATAGCTTATCAAACATATGCAAATATAGGGTGAGTATCGTTCATCCAAAAAGCTTGGGACACATGTCTTTTGGATTTGGAATATTCACATTTACATAATGAGATATTTTGGAGATGGACCCAAGTACAAACATAATGAAACTCATTTATCTCATTTGCATATTATCCACATCTTGAAGCTAATTTTGCATGATACTAATAATTCTGTCTGCTAAGCACAGCGTCACACTGTGGGATTTTCTAGCTGGGGTGTTAGGCCGACAACCCAGAAAAGTTTCCAATTTGGGGGCACTTCAGATTTTCAGATGAGGGATGCCAGCCTTCCCATGAAGGAGGAAGGAGAGAGAAATGGAACAAATGATGAGTCCTGGCAGTTCAGAGCCAAGAAGGGGTGTGGCCAGCTTTGGGTTAGGGGTAGCAGAAATGGTGAGGGAGAGGTACCTGGTGAAATAACACTTGGGGATTTGGTTCTAATGTGGGTGTGGTGAATGTGGGGGGAGGTAGGCGGTGTAGGCAGAGAAGGGTCCAACTAACGCTGAAATGGGGTGCTGGGGACCCAGTCTGTAGGTCACAGCTGACCCACTGCCATGACCTTCATCTGGACTCATGGCGAAAGAGAGGTGTTCTTAGCCTTCTGAACTAATCCCCCTTCTGGGTGAACTGTTGGGCCTCAGAGAGACTGCTGGGTAAGTAGAGGGCAGTTACTGGGAGTCGGTGACACTGAGGAGGAGGACTCAGAGGTAGGTAGAGGACATTCTGGCCCCCCTTCAGATACAGGGTTTCTCCGTGTAGCCCTGGCTGTCCTGGAACTCACTCTGTAGATTAGGCTGGCCTTGAGCTTAGAGATCCATCTGCCTTTGCCTCCCGAGCTCTGGGATTAAAGGCGTTTGTCACCACCACGTAGTCAGATGGAGGTACCTGACTTGACAGTGTGCTTCTGATGTCCCTTCAGTCCTGGGGAGAATGGCGTGGGAAGGGGAGGGCTAGGTTGCTCTGAGCTGTGAGACTTTCTAGCTCCCCGTCTCTCCTCTACCTTTCTCAGCCTCTTGGTCCACTATCCTGTAGACCTGTCCATGGAGAGAGATTCTGTGCTCCAGGGAATTAGAGAAACACTTGGTTCCACTCTGTGAACGGGTTTCTTTCCCATAAACCTTGTCCAGATCATTTTCTAGTTTGTGGGTTTCTGAGTAGCAGTGTTCCTATCTCGTGGGTGCCCCCACATCCCATTCAGGGCCCAGCAGAGACTTAGCATAACAACCTAGGTATGAGGCTATATAGTTTATATAGTTTACAACGTAGGCATTCCCATGGGCTGGAGAAGGGCTTAAGCCTGGATTTAGGAGGGAGGGAGAGAGAGAGAGAGAGAGAGAGAGAGAGAGATGCCTCAGCGAAGGGCTAGGGGATGGTCTGTCTAATGCCAGAAACAAATCTGACTATTGTATGGTTAAGATTAAGCAAGACAAAGTCCAGGAAGAATGTTCTGGAAGGACAGAGCCCCAGGCTGGCTAGATTCATGCTCCTGGTGGCAGGATTTGGGGTGAGTATCTCTCCTATCAAAGCAACCTACCCCTGCCCTTGACAATGGGGAATTAACCACGATCTACTCCCACCCTTCCTGAGTTTCCTGCAAGAAACACCAGGGAGAAAAGCAGCTGAGGGCAGGGAATTGAGCCACACAGGATCTGGGTTCAAATCCCTCCTCTGACCCATGCTACTCTGCCACTGGGAACCATCTCCTGCCTGATCAAAGCCACAGAATTCACCAGAGGTTTTCATCACCTTCTGCCCTCCATGAAACCCCTCAGCTGTTTACAAGTCTCAGTTCTGCTTGAAGCTGATTTTCCTTGAGGAGATCTGCTGGCTCCTGGATGTTTCTAGATGTTTGAGAAGCAAATAAAACCACAGGCTGCACATGACCGGAGAACAAAGCCCCAGGGTAGGCTCAGTCTCCTCCCTCACTCAGTGACCTGGACTTCCCAGGCCTTGATCTTGTCTGTAAAGTGGGAGACATAAAGTGTTCTCTCAGGTGACAAGTTCAAGCTGAGTCAACCTCCCTTTTGAATTCTTCCCTTAGATCAACCCAAGATAGGGGACAGCCACAGGCTGACACAGAATTGGTGTCTGAATTAGCCACTGGCAGAGGCAGTGCTGGAAGTGACCTTCATGTGACATATCTATCTATCTATCTATCTATCTATCTATCTATCTATCTCACACAGTAGCCCTGGCTGGCCTAGAACTCACTATGTAGACCAGGTTGGCCTCAAACTCACAGAGATCCACTTTCCTCTGTCTCCAAAATGCTAGGATAAACATGCAAACCACTACTCCTGGCATCCTTTAAAAAAATTCTTTGGGGCTGGAGAGATGGCTCAGCAGTTAAGAGCACTGGCTGTTGTTGTAAGGGACCTGGATTTGGTTCCCAGAGAATACATAATGCTTCAAAACCCTTGGTAACTCCAGTTCCAGAGATCCAATGCCCTCTGGCCTCCATGGGCACCAGGCAGGCACATAATGTTTGGGCGCGTGCGCTTGCACACACACACACACACACACACACACACACACACACACACAAAGGGTCTTTTAAAATAATAAACAAATAAATAAACAAATAAATAAATGTATTGGTTTTTTGAGACAGGGTTTCACTGTGTAGCCTTGACTGTCCTGGAAGTCACTGTGTGTAGAACAAGCTGGTCTTGAACTCACAGAAATCTGCCTGCCTTGTCTCCCCAGCACTGGAAGAATTAAAGGTGTGTGCTACCACCGCCCATCGATTTATTTTATTTTAAATGATGTATATCTGTACTAACAGAGGCCAGAGAGGACATCGGATCCCTTGAAGCCGGAGTTACAGGTAGTGGGTTCTGTTCTTCATGGCCCCAGTGAGTTGTACCTAAGCAGCCATCCCTGAGATTTGAGAGCAAGCATGATGAGAGGGTTTCTGAGTCTGGAGGCTCCATCACTGGGGCCTCAAGATGAAGGCACTGAGAGCTTTGGGAGCCATTCACTTCATGTTGGGGATGGCAAGGGCTGGTGCTTTCCAATGCCTCCTCCAGGGCAAGGATGAAGGCAGTGGGGAGCGGGGTTATCTGAGAGTTGGCCCTTCGGAGTTTTATTCTCAAGACAGGGTTTCTGTGTGTAGCCCTGGCTGTCCTGGAACTCACTCTGTAGACCAGGCTGGCTGTGAACTCAAAAGGTTCACCTGCCTCTGCCTCCTGAGTGCTGGGATTAAAGGTATATGACACTGCCTGCTGGTCCTTCTTAGTTTTAAAAATTGTGTATTTATTTGTGTAACTGTGTGCCTACACATATGGAGACCAGAGTCCAACATTTGGACATCAGCTTTCTCCTTCTAGTTTGTGTGTTTTGGGGATTGAACTCTGGTCTTCAGACTTGACATCGAGTGCCTTTACTCACTAGGCCATCTCCCTGGCCTTTTTTTTGAGACAGGCAGATACTGGCTTTGAATTCTTGATGCGCACACCTCTATCTCCCACTGCAAGGATTCTGGGTATGTATCACTGTGTCTGGGTTGAGTGGGTGCTTCTTATTGTGGCTTACCTTCCCTGAGACGGGCAGGAAAAAGCCAAACCAACAAACCGGCAGTATTTAGATGCATACAGAACCACTCTACCCAACCAGAGCTGGGTGACTGTCATGCTTTCTAACTGTAATTAATGCTGACAGCTCCTGCTGGGGAAATGGAGCCCTCAAAATGCACTGGGCTTGGGGCCCCTGGATGAGGGGGCTTACCAGGATTATCAGTTCAGGGCCTAGTAATTAAGCCCCAGATGTTGACGATTCATCAAATTACAAGGCTGGTGGGATCTGAGGTCTCAGCTGGGGAAGTGTGCATTCCTCTATGAAGGCTCTGTGAGCCTTGTCTCAGCCTTCACTAGGGCTGGCCAGAGGGTGGGAGTAGGGGGCAGCCCCCTCCAGGCAGGTCAGCCCCAGATGGTTCTGATTTCTCAGGCCCGGCTGTTGGCATGCACATGGACTACAGTTCCAGTCTGGGTTTTAACAATTTCCCAAACTTGAGTTCCCTGCCCCAGGGCAACGGAAGAAAGGGTCTCAGTGTGGAGGTCCAGCTGTGGCTTGTGCCCTGCTGGTGGCCTGCTGCTCTTTCCAGAGACCCTAGACCTGGGTGCTTGGCAGAGTAGCCTCTGTACCTCAAGTCAGAGTAAGCTCTAGACTCACAGGTGTGTTACGCTGCATGTGGCTGAGGACAGCTATGAATGCAGCCAGATATAAAATTGTAAACTTATTTAAAATATTAGTATTTTTTGTAATGTGCTTATGAGTTGATCACATCATCCCCAAGCGTGAACTTTGCGATAGATGTACAGTTGAGGGCTGGTGAAATGGCTCAGAGGGTAAAGGTGCTTGCTGCCAAGCCTGACAACCCAAGTTCAATCCCTGAAACCCACATGGTGCAAGGTGGGAGAACTGACTACCAAAAACTGTCCACTCATCTCCATATGTAGACCATAGTAGCATGCATGCTCTCTCTCTCTCTCTCTCTCTCTCTCTCTCTCTCTCACACACACACACACACACACACACACACACACAAATAAATATTAGATATACAGATGATGATAGCATTGTGCAGTGTCAAAAGCTAGAGGTTTTATCTAGTAACAAGTATGAGGTTAAAATATAAAAACAAAATCTATTACTACAACAGAAACCCTCAAACCAACTAAATTAGCAGCCGTGTTGAAAACAAAACCAAAACCAAAAAATGGCCAGTTCACTTCACTCAACGGACTTTAGAATTGTCTAGAAAAGCAGGAAGGGCCTCCCAGCCCCTGGGACATGCTCTTCCCTGCCCAGGCCTGCACTGCCTTCTCAGGATTATGGCCTGAGGGCCCTTGCTCCACATCCGCTGGCTGCCTGGGAGAGTGACCTGCCGGCTCTATAGGGGCATGGCTGTGCAACCCTTGGCCTAGATCTCTTTCAGCTGTGACACTCTGAGCCATGGAAGCAGCTGGCTTCTATTTCGTGGTGAGGGTTTGCTCAGTGAGTGGCCCGGGTTGGCTGGAAGCAATTACATCTATGTCCCCATCACACACCACGGATGGGAGAGGAGATATTTAAAGAACTAAGCCTTTGAACTGATCCCAAATATCTGCTTAAATTACTTATTTACCCTTTCCTGGTATTTGGTGGGGAGAAACATGATTACCTTGTCAGGTATCAGGAAAAATTGCCCCTCTTTGGGGAGAGGGGATAAAGGGCCTTGGTTTCCAGTGGGTCTGGGAGAAGGGAGTTTGAGACTGGGGAGCTGAGCTGTGTCTGTCTGAGATGCTTATGTATCAGGGAGCACTGGACATAGGACACAGGCTGGGGTATCCTTTCAACACCAAGCAGACTGCTGTGTGGTCTGACTCGACTGTGAATCCAGAGACTGGTGACAGAGATAGCTCACAGTTGACGGAGGCTCTGGGTGTTCTGTCCCTCCTGGTTTACCAGCAGAGCCCCTGGACCATATCCAGGCCAAGCCCCTGCTTTGCCCTTGGTCTGATGGGGTACCTGCTCACCTTCTCCCCTGCCTATTCACACACGATCTTCTAGACTGCTCCCCTTCTTTTGTGTGCTGGACTGATACACTGGGCCCCCTCCTCACCCCCAGTTCTCCTACCCCGAGCTGCAGCACGGACCTTCCTTGATTTCTGTAGACAACAAAGGCAGAAACACCACCAGTAAAAAGGTTGGAAACTGTATAGGTCTAAAGTACATAGCAAATTTGGATTCTCAGCTTTTCTTGAATCTGCTGTGAGGATTGCCCTGCATGGACAGATGTGCAGGACTTCATTTAGACACACCCAGTTCATCTAGCCCAAGCCTCAGTTCTGTATGCGTTCCTGCTGGCATTTTTTCTATTTCTTATATTTATATATTCATTATATAAAGATATAATTCCTACTTATACTAATTATATAATTAATATAAAACAAATCTATAAGTGGATTAAATTTAAATTCTAAATTAAAATATAGAAATTAACATATTAATTATATACAAATATAATTGTTATATTTTTATGGTATATAATTTATATATTATTATATTATTCTCTTTATTAGATGATGCTTATGAGGCACCAGTGAGCTTGTGAGCTTATGTTTCAGGAGCTGAACTGTCTCTCTGGTCCATCTGTATTCCCGAGAACAGCTTGCCTCCCTCCCACACCAGCCTCTTCTATCTTCCATCCCTGATTTCCTGAACAGACAAGGAACGGGATGGCATGCTGGCTCTGCTCCTGCCCTTAGACCTCAAGAACAAGCTGCCCATTTTTTCTTGGATGCTCATGACCTTTGGGATAGGGAAATGGAATGGCTGGGATGGCTCTCCTGGGGCTTGGACATCAGAGGAAGGAATCGGTTGACTCCTTAGTGATTGCTCTTTATCAGCTTGGTTCTGTCCGGGGGTGGGGCTGGGGGAGGCTCCTGTACCTCCCTTTTGACAGCACCCACCTGGCATTTGCTTTGTTTTGGCTTTTCTTTTTTCTTTGAGACACTGAGTCTTGGCTAGCCTAGGACTCACTCTGTAGACCAGGCTGGCGTCAAACTCAGAGATCTGCCTGTTTACTGCTGAGATCAAGAGGAAGGGTTTCATATTACTTAGGTGAGCACCACTGTGCTTGGTTTGTTTGTTTTGTTTTGTTTTTTTGAGACAGGGTTTCTCTGTGTAGTCCTAGCAGTCCTGGAACTTGCTCTGTAGACCAGGCTGGCCTTGAACTCAGAAATCTGCCTCCCAAGTATTGGGATTAAAGGCATGTGTTACCACTGCCCGCCTTTCATGCCTGTTTTTTGTGTGGTGTAGGAAGGATCCCCTTCCATCCCAAGGCCTTGTTTATATGAGGCAAACAGGCTACATAGTGAGCTACATTCCCAGCCCCCTACCTCATGTTTTTGTTCTTATGACATAACCCCCTTCCCTGAGGCAGCAGCCCTGATTTGGGTTTATAGGCGCTCACAGCTACTAAACCCTCTCGACACTGACCACCCCCTAATGTGAAGCTGGAGCTTAAGGTAACTTGTGGATCTTTCTGTGGATTAGTCATAGGCTTCTACGACGTGAGGACTCTCGGATGTATTCTTGCTACTACCTGTGAAATGCCAAACTGCCCTGAGCTGAGAATAAACATTTGTTGAATCATGTTTACACATGACAGTGATTCCATGAACAAAGATCCAATTTCCCACTAGCACCACTGTCTGAACACCGGTGAGCACTAGGGGGAGCCCTTGATCTGTTATCTGCTGGTCGAAGCCAGCTCCTGCCCCGGTGTCATAGAGTGAGTTCTGCTCTTAGGATGCTCACCCAGGCAAAGCTTGCTAGCCTCAAGGGCTCCCCCTGCTGGACTGAGTGATTATATAGGGACAGGAACTGTCATTCACTGAACCCAGTGTGCGTGCCCAGCTCTGGAGCTCCCAGGAGTCATCCTCTTGGATCTCCTAATTGCTCCTGGGGATGCAAGGACCATAGTATCTCTGAGGAGTAGCATATGCCTGAGGTCGCGCAGTCTATGAGGACCCATCACTCATTCTTTCTCAAGTCATAGGGGGCTGCAGGAACAGCTTTCTACCCACACACTGTCTTCTCTCCAGTCTTTTCATGACTCACAGCCTAGGTCATGTCTGTGAACAGGCTCCTCCATGCAGTAGGCTGTATGTGGTGACATGAGGAGAGGTGCCAGCCAGCGGCCAGTCTGCAGGTACCACTCTAGGACTGGTTACTGGCAACCAGCAAGGAGACAGCCCATCCTCTTCTGCTGACCTCTCGTGGTACTGTTTCCTCTTCCAGAGAGCCATGTAGGCAGGAGAGCCCTGTACCAGGAAGATGCAGAAAGGGAAGAGGGTGTGCGGCCCTGGAACTTGAGTGAAGGACCCAAAACTCAGGCTTCCCTGACTGCCTGTGGTCATCTCCCTTTCCTTGGCTGTCTCACTTGGGACATTATGGGAAATGAGGAAGAGGAGATAATGGCAGGACTCTAGAAGTACCTGTTTTGTTCCTCCTGGGATGAGAAGACTGGGGAGGAAGCCCGTATGGAAGCTCTCTTCTGCAAGCCCAACTGGCTCTCTGTCTTTGACGTTCCAATCTGGGGACTCAGGAAGTGGGTGTTCACCCCTCCTCCCTCTGCCCAGCATCTTGGGGGCTGGGAGCCGCCCTGCAGGGGTCAGATGGGAATGAGCCAGGGGATGTTAGAATTTAAGAAAGCACATGAATTTGGGGGGTATTATAGATGAATCATTTAACTAATTACATTTTTACAATCAAAGCTGGTTTTGAACTGGAAGTGGTAAGGAAGCATATGAGTGTGTGGTGTTCATGGTTTTTTTTTTTTTTTGCCTGATTAATTCCAAACAGTCCAATTGAGTTATTCACTTGGAAATTGGTCCCAGGCTGGGGCCCTGTCTCAAAGACCACATTTCAGCCCCAAGCTTACTCTGTCCTTTGGGACCTCAGCTGTTGATGCCCCATGACTGATGTTGGAGGCTTGCAGGTCCTGCCTCCCTGGGTACTGTGAATTTAACCACCCAGGGCCTGTGGGTGGTGCTCAGTCCTGGGAGTCGCCTGAGTGAGGGCTTCTGATTCTAGTGGGACATGACTCATGCCCGTGAAGATCTGATTCCTCATTAAAACCTTTTATTGCGTTTATTTATTGTGTGTTGTGCGGGTGAGCATGCCTGGGGTGATTACTTGAAGGTCAGAGGACAACGCCCAGGAGTCGGTTTTCTCTTCCCACCATGGGGGTCCTGGAGAGTGAACTCAGTGGTCAGGCTTCCTGGCAAGCACCTTTAGCTGCTGAGTCATATAGCAGGCCCCAGATCCTAACAGAAGGCTTTAACCCAGGCTGAGCCTCATTTCCTGTCAACTATCTCAGTTTTCAATTCTATCTTTGTCAACAAACTACTGTAGACTTCTCCTGGTGAGATTCCTTCTTCCTTCTGCCTTGCACCCGAAACCTGGAGACCTTTAAAATATGTGGTGGGAGAAAAACACTATTTAAAATGCTGGTCATCAGAAGTGCTTCCGGAGGCTGGAGGTAGAGCTCAGTGGAAGATTGCCTAGTGTGCAATTAAAATCTATTTTCAATCTTTAGTACTGCCAAACACACACACACACACACACACACACACACACACACACACACACACACAGGCTCAGTGGCAAATGTCTGTAATCCTAGCACTTGCAAAATGGAGGCAGGAAGACCAGGAATTCAAGGTCATCTTGCAGGAAATTCAAGGCCAGCCTGGGCTACATGGTGCATTTGTATGCACATGATCAGATAACTAAGACAGGACTCAATTCTAACTGAAATTCACACAGGGCTCATACATACTTTATACATAGAGCCCAAAGGTAATCTTATTTTATATTTATAATTTAATTTTTGGTGTTTTGAGACAGAGTCTCATAGTCGAAGCTGGTCTGGAATTCTCTATATAGCCCAGGCTGCCCTCAAATTTGTGATCTTTCTGCTTCAGCCTCTTGGATTAGAGATATGTGTTATGGTGTTAAATGTTCTTTCTGTCTCTGTCTCTCTGTCTCTGTCTCTCTGTTTCTGTCTCTCTCTTTCTCTATGTATGCATGTGCATGTGTAGGCCCAAGGCTGATGTTGAGAAGCAATCATTCTAGATCATTCTTCCCTTTCATTCACTGAGGTAGTCTCTTAAGGGAAGCCCAAGCTCTTGAGACAAGCTCTTTGACCACTGAGCCACCTCCCCAGCCCCTACACCTGCACTGTGACTATCACAGGTCGGGTGTGGGATTTTCCACTTGTTGCAGCCTGTTGACATCACAATTCTGATTGGAGACATTTCAGAGTTTTAGCTCAGAGATGGTCAACCCATGCAGACCTGCCCAGAACTATACAGGGACTTGCAGAGTTCCAGTCTCATCTGGAAGGTGGGCACAGGGGCTGGCTGGGCTACACTCAGCATCTCTCTCCTTTCCTAGCCCACTGCTAACAATCACTAACTCTGAACACACAGGGCCACAGCATGTGGCCTGGTCTTTCTCTTTGTGCATATATTGCCTGTGCCTGCTCAGCATAGGATGCATCTCCTTAAACAGTAGGTGTGGAAGATGGAGGTGCTACCCCCTCTTTGTGCACAGGGAACATGAGCAGGGCAGAAGCCAGGTGATCTGTCTAAGAGAACGGTGTTTGGAAGTGCCGTGCAGATGGAGCTGATTTCTAAGTAGAGTGAGGTAGAACAGAGGTGAGGAAGAACAAGGAACTGCAGGGCCCTGGCAGGATCCATAGAGGTGGGAGCTGGACCCCAATGCTTGTCGCTGAGTGCTCTGGAAGAGAAGCTGAACCAAGGCCCTGCCCCAATTTTAGACTGTGAGCCCCCAGGACTGTGAGCCACATAAGCTCCCCCCTCCTCTCACTCTTTCATTTGTGTACATATGTATGCATGTGTGTGGAGATCAGAGGTCAAGGTCACTTCAGGGGCACACGGATGGCTTCAAGGGTACGCTGTAACAGTTCAGGAAGCATGGGGCTTGGGGGATCTTTGCCTCCCACTGCCAGTCTACAAGGTCCTACATCATGCAGCCCCTGGACACCACCACACTCCTCCTTTTTAAGATTTATGTTTTACTTATGTATATGTGTGTGCCTGCATGAATTTATGTGCACCATGCTATGAGCCCATGGATGGCAGAAGACAGCATCAGATGACCTGACACTGGAGTTATAGGGGGTTGTGTGTCATCTTATACTGGGAATCCAGGTCCTTCACAAGAGCAGCCATTACTTCTGGGCCATCTCTCCAGACCCCCAGACACTTTTGCCCCTTTCACACTCACTCTGTTACTTGCTTTCTCCTTCCGCCCATCCTGGCCTCAGATGGCTCTTGACATACGAAGCTTGCTCTAAACTCTGTGACCTGTATCTTCATCTGTTTTCCTCTATGGAGAGTACTCGCCCCTCAGGTCTCTGCATCTTGTCATCAAAGTCTCAGTTCAAAGGTCATTCTGCCCTTCTTGAATATTTGATCCAAATCACAGAATGAGCTGGGCACCCACTAGCACCCTCACCATACCCTCTATTACTATCTTCCTGGTACATTCTCCTGTATTCAAGGACTGTTTACACGGCCTTCAGAAGGCAGGCAGAAAACCAGAGAGCCATGGAAGCTCCACACTGAGGGTGAAGAAAATGAAAAGTCTAAAGAAGAAAAGCAAAGATTTGTCTGTAGTGACATGAAGGCACAGTCTTTGTCACCTTAGAAGCTATGTACATCTTCAAGATGAAAAAGGGACATGCGAGACACTTTCAGGATGACTCCATTGTGTCCAGATGATCTCTCTCTCCCATCTCCAGCTGTTTAAAGCTGTGACTGGGTCTGATTTGCCTTTGTGCCTTTCCTGTATGTAGCACAAGGCTATTTATGAGATGCCAAAACATTTTCACACATAAAAGCTGATTAATTCCACAAGATTCTGGAATACATATCTGAGGATCCTTTGCACCCCTCGTTGTTGACTCACAAAGCTCAGAACTCCCCCTCTGCTGATTGATCCGAGCAAGATGACTGCTTGTTTCTTGGCTGCCCCAAGTTTCAAACTTTATACCTGCAATTCCAAATTTCACCACTAGGTGCCAGGCAAACACAAACTTTAACAAATAGGTCGGGTCTCTTAAGACTTCTAGCCAGGCGTTTAATCCCAGCATTAGGGAGGTAGAGGCAGGAAGATCTTCGTGAGTTTGAGACCAGTTTGGTCTACAGAGTATTTCAGGACCGCTAGAGCTATATACAGTGAAATCCTTTCTTGAAAAACAAAACAAAACAAAAAAGAGAGAACTTGTAATGAAAATACACCCTAAATTAAAATAAGACACATACATATAGACATATATTTAAAAACTTATATTGAAATAAATTAAAAGTATGATAATACCCACAGTTGGCCAGAGTTTGGAGAAACATGCCATATTCGTGCTCTGTTGGTGGGAATGTAAATGAGTTCGGGCTCCCTCCCAGAGGGCAATTTGGCAATGCACATCAAAAGCCTTCAACATGTGCAAACCCTTTGGTGCAACAATTCAACTTATAGACATTTATTGTATGGAGATAATCACAGAAATAAGCCTTTACTTACTTCCAGGATGTTGATGGTAAGAATGAAAAATTATCCATATAAATAACATAACTTAGAGATTTGGCTAAATAAAATGATACATGCTATCAGATACTATGTAGCTATTACATCCTATAAACAGTTTTTAATGATGTGGGAGTGTCTCACGGTATTCCAAGTGGAAGTATGCGAACAAAGTGGCGTGTACAAATGCCAGAAGAACAAGGTGAAAATAGTGAGTTTATTGTCTGTGGATGCCAGTGGGAGGATGCTTGCTTCGCCCCTTGCTTTTTTTTTCTTGGTGCCTTTCTCTGTTTTCCAAATGTTTTACAGTAGACATGACCATGCATTTATTGCAACCGTAAGGTCCTGTTAACAAGGCCTTGGGGGCACAAAGGACAGACAGCCTCTGTTCAGGAAGGGCATGGAGACAGTGACCCCGGAGCCCTGTCAGCCCTGACCCCCTTGAGTCCATAACCTGCCTCACAGATGTGGGTGGCCCCTGTTGCTCCTGTCCCTTAGCCACTTCTACGGGCTGCACATATGGACTTCGTTTCAGCTGGAGGTGTGGGGGCAGGGAGAGACGGAGTGAATGTTGACAGCACAGGCCAGGGATCCCCCCACAGCTCTTTGCTCCAGCTTTCCTTGTTCTTTCTTCCTGCTAGGAACTGCTATTTCCCCCCTCCCCCCCAGCCCCGTCCTAAAGTTTGCCAACAAAGTAAACACAGCTTCTACGATTCCCTCAAACAAAAACACCAACCCTAAGCTGCAGCGCAAAACTGACAGCAGCTCCTAAAACTGATAGCTGGGTTTCTGTCCAAACGATTGGCTGTATGCTGAGCAGATTAGAAGGGTTTCCTGATTTATTTCTTCATTAAATTTCTCAGTACATCATCATCATCTCTCTCTCCTTCTCTCCATCATCTATCTGTTTGTCTGTTCGTCTGTCTGTCCATCCATCCATCCATCCACCCACCCACCTTATCTATCTAATCAATCCATCCATCCATCCACCCACCCACCCATTTCATCTATCTATCTATCTATCTATCTATCTATCTATCTATCCATCC
>JADRCH010000121.1:6232281-6243620 GCA_019843965.1 Rhynchomys soricoides
ATCTATCTATCCATCCATCTATACATCTATGTGCACGTGTCCTTATGTGTATGTGTGTAGGCATGCACACCACAGTGTGTATGGTAAGTATGTACTCCAGCTGTGTGCAGGTGGCTCTCTCATTCCACTTTTTACATGGGATTCCAGGAGTCAGGTTCACATGGCAAGTGCCTTGACCCACTGAGCCATCTTGCTGGCCCTTCTTTTCCATTCTAAAAAAATATTTATGTATTTAAATTGTTTTTTGGCATTTATTTTAAGTGTATGAGAGTTTTGTGTGTTTGTATGTATGGGTGCCTGATGCCTGAGGAGGTCGGAAGTGGACTTTTGATCCTCGGGAACTGGAGTTACATGATTGCAAGCCACGATGTGCATGCCAGGAACCTGTCTTAGTCCAATGTCTTAGTCCAATGTCTGGGATCTACTCACGATCTTCTGGATTCCTCCAAGGGCTTGAGTCACTTCTCCAGCTCTGCCCTTTGTAGCATACACCTTGTCTTCTAGGCTCCAGATGCCTGTACTCCACTGGTGCTGCTGTTCTTGGTGGTCATCTCATGGTACTGGCATCTCCAAAACACTGCTGTCTTCTGCTGCAACTAGGTTTCACCAACAGCCTCTCATAGGCTCTCTTCATGGTGCCAAGCCTCAACTCCTTTGTATGACCCCTTCAGTCCTGGGCCATCAATTGCAACTGAGGCTGCACCTTCACCAATGGCCTTCCTCAGCCTCTCACAGTGCCTGAGCCTCAGCTGCTCTTCATGACCCCTTCATGCCTTCAAAACTAGTACCACCTGAGTGACTCTTACACATTACCAAGTCCAGGCACAGCAAAAGGTACAACCCTGGCTATCTCTGGAACGCAGCCTCTGTGCTCTCAGAAAACACTTCTCAGAGGATTTCACCTCAATGGTGCTGGTCTCTTCCCAATTACCGACAATTTCCCAGCTCCAGCCAACCAGCATCAAAAGTCTCAGCAATGCAATGTTTTTTTTGTTTTTTGTTTTGTTTTTGTTTTTTGGTTTTTTTTTTTTGGTTTTTTTTTTTTTTTTTTTTTTTTTTGGTTTTTTGAGTCAGGGTTTCTCTGTGTAGCCCTGGCTGTCCTGGAACTCACTCTGTAGACCAGGATGGCCTTGAACTCAGAAATCCGCCTGCCTCTGCCTCCCAAGTGCTGAGATTAAAGGTGTGCTCCACCACTGCCCTGCCTGCAGTGGTTTTGCTTTAGTAGTTCTGATATTTTGTTAATCACAGCTGATCCTTCAGCCCCAGCTATCCAAACCCACAGAATATTCACAGTCAAAATAGCAATGGCCCTGATAAGAGTCTTTAATCTTCCCTCTGTAACTTCACAAGCCAGGCCTCCATCTTCTGCACTGTTCTCAACATTATCTTCCAAGCTCCTACACAACATCCCACAGAGCTCTTAACATCCAATGGATCTTCTAGCCTAAAGTTCCAAAGTCCTTCCACCGTCCTCCCCAAAACATGGTCAGTTGTCACAGGAATACCCCACTATGCTGGTACCAATTTGTCTTAGTCAGGGTTTCTATTCCTGTACAAACATCATGACCAAGAAGCAAGTTGGGGAGGAAAGGGTTTATTCAGCTTACACTTCCATGCTTCTGTTCATCACCAAAGGAAGTCAGGACTGGAACTCAAGCAGGTTAGGAAGCAGGAGCTGATGATGCAGAGGCCATGGAGGGATGTCACTTACTGGCTTGCTTCTCCTGGTTTGCTCAGCCTGCTTTCTTATAGAACCCAAGACTACCAGCCCAGGGATGGCACCACCCACAAGGAACCCTCCCCCCTTGATCACTAATTGAGAAAATGCCTTACAGCTGGATCTCATGGAGGCATTTTCTCAACCGAAACTTCTTTCTCTGTGATAACTCCAGCTTGTGTCAAGTTGATACACAACACCAGCCCGTACAGAACTAAATCTGGGCCCTCAGGAAGAACAAGTGCTCTTAACTGCTGAACCACTGCTTTAGAACATTCTTCTTTGTTTTTGAGATGGGGTTTCATGTAGCCCAGGCTGACTTCAACCTCATTATGTAGCTAAAGAGGATTTTGAACTCCTGCCTCTGCTTCCCAAGTTTTGGTATTATAGGTGTACATCAACACTTCAAGTTTGTGGGGTGTGAGGTATTGGACCCAGAGATGTATGCATGCTATGTGAGCAGTCTACCAACTGAGTTCTACTTTCATCTTGAAAGTCTTATCTTGGGGGGCTTCGAAGATGGCTCAGTAGGTGAAGTACTTGCTGGGCAAGTATGAAGACCCGAGTTTGGGTCTCCAACACCCAAGTAAAAGCCAGACATGGTGGCATGCACTTACAATGCCAGTACTGGGGGCCTGGAGGGTGGGGAAGGGACAAACAGATCTCTGGAGTTTCCTGGTCAGACAATCCAGCCAAAATCTCTCTCTCTCTCTCTCTCTCTCCCTCTTTCTTTTTGGTGGTGGTGGTGGTGGTAGTGATAGGGCAGATAGGATTGAAAGGGGAAGACAATTGAAATCCATCTCTGGCCTCTACATGTTCATGCAGGGTGAATGCACCTGTGCAGGCATGTGTGCACACATGAGCTTTATGTTGGGATGGGGCTGTGATACAGCAGTTACCTATTATGCATGAAGCCCTGGGTTCAACTCCCCAGCACCACACAAAAATTATCTGTAAAACTGTAATTGTTCATAGTCATGAACAAGCTTATGTGTTTGTGGTCTATTCTAATACATATGTATAATGCATAGCACTGGGCAGTTGTACTGACTCCATGGGAGCCATTGGTAACTGACAGTAGGCTGAGAGCCTCCTGTAGTGCTTCTGTTTCCCATAGGCCAAGAGACTAGAGTTTAACTCAGATCCTACAGGGAAAAGTAGCCTGTACAGTCTAGACTCTGCCTGGCTGGTACTGCTTTCTCTCTGGCAGCAGAGACCCCCTCCTCATATAGCTCAGGTACTGAAATATAGAAACAGATCCATATACCAGCTGACTGAAGGTGACCAAGGGCTACAATGTCCCCTGTCTGTTCCCTCACTGGACACAGCTTGCCTCAGTGACCCAAGGAACTGTTTCAAGGCCTCAGGGTGGTTGCTTCAGGCCTGCAAACAGGAAGTGGGGACAGCTGGCCTGCAGGGCCTTCACTGATCTCCTTCCTAGAGAAATTACCTGCATCAGGATACAGGGACTCTTGAACTCCTGTCACATGCATTCTAATTCCTGTCCCCATCCCAGAATTCATAGATTCCCCTGTGGGCCAAGACTGGAGCTACACATCTGTTTAATCCTCACAATCCCTGATGGCCCCGTCAGATGACATTGGTTCACTGTGACCAGCATGTCATGGGTGCTCCCTGTGCACCTCCATTCACTAGAACACTAGCTCCCTGAGACGTTTGACATCTCCACTGACAGGAAGGAGCCTGAAGTTTAGGGACATTTGGGGGTGGGGCTTCCTGCTCCAGAGTCTCAGCTAGCCAGTGGCAGAGATGGATTCAGACCTGCACTTTAACTTCTCGCTTAGTTTCCTGCCATCCCCCCTTTGCCCTAGACCTGAGAAGAAAGCAGGGATGAGAGGCCCAGGGAGAGAAAAGGCCCTTGCAGACTGCCTGGCAGCTGTTTAGAACAGTCCCTGCCCCTTATGCAGGAATAAAATGACTTCCATCACCAGCCAATGGTTCTGCTGCTCTCAGCCAGTGAAGTGGGCTCCTGGGTCGGTGTCTGCTCAAGGTAAAACAGCAGACACTGCCCACTTCCTTTGAGCCTTGCATGTGCGTGCAGAGAGACTCAACTTTTGAAAGTTCACTTTGTGATTTTTTTTTTTTTTTGCAATGGCATGAGAGCAAAGCATTGGTGGGGACAGGGCTTGGAGTTTAGGATCTGGTTCTTCCCAGGTAGCTGAAGTGCTATGGGTTAAGACACTCTTGCATGCATCTGGCCATGGCAGGGAGCTGCAGCTCCATCATCTGCTCTGTGATCCTGACTGGGAAGGGGTGTGAGAGGTGTTGTGTGGTGGTCTGTATGTGCTTGGCAGAAGGAATGGCAGTATTTGGAGGTGTGGCCTTGTTGGAGTAGGCGTGTCACTGTGGGTGTGGGCTTTAAGACGCTCATCCTCGCTATTCTGCTAGTATTCTGCTAGCAGCCTTCAGATGAAGATGTAGAGCTCTCAGCTCCTCTTGCACCATGTCTGCCTGGATGCTGCCATGCTCCTGCCTTGATGATAATGGACTGAATCTTTGAACCTGTAATCCAGCCCCAATTAAATGTTGTCCTTACAAGAGTTGCCTTGGTCATGGTGTCTGACCATGACCAGAAAACCCTAACTAGGACAGAGGGTATGGGGGAAGGTGGGAGGGGACCACAAGGCTTGGCAGCACACTGTTCCTAGCCAGGATGGGTTGGGAAATTGGATGGAGCAGGTACTTTTTTTTTAAAAAAATAAATATATGGTATTTTCAATTGACAGCGGGGCAACCCATGCCCAGAAGAGAACCTGTACCCTAAAGAGAAACCTCAAGGTGGGTAGGTATGTCTTCTAAGTCCCCTAGGACTTGGAGGTCTTTGCTAGAAGAATTCTAGACTTCCCAAGATAGTTATATCCAAGTGGGGATATACCCCAGCCAAAGTCCAAGACCCTTGATGCTGTGTGGAGGAGTCGGAGTGAAGGCTCAACTCCTCCCTAGTCAGGAAAGAGTTCTGGGCCAAGTAGGATCTGCTCTGTGAGCTGTCACATTTCAGTCACATCTCATGCAGAGCCCCACTGTTCCAGCCTGAGAGGTCAGACTGCCTCTTGGGGAAGCTGCCTCCCCTACCCAGGAGACTCCAAAGGGGCTGGGCCTAGCACAGGTCTGCTTTGGGCTCAAGATCAATGCGCACAAAGGTCCTATCAAGTCCTGGAGAGTATGTGTGACGCACTTTGTAATTTATGCAGGACTGTCACCTCTTGGGCCTCATTTAGTCTCAATACTCATACTTTGTCTCATTCACAGAGGAGGAGATTAAGGCTTAGAGAGAGGGTGTGTGCCTTCCCTGGGGTCACCAAGCTATGAGGCTGTGGGTTTGGAATCAAGCCCAGGTCTCCTTGATACTCTAGGCTAGACTGTTTTCCTCAGCCTCCTGGGAGGCATGCCCTGCAGGACCAAGGACCACATCACCACTGCCAGCCAGTTCTGACTGAGACAGCTCTTTGAACCAGCTGCCCCCCCCCCCCCCCCCCGCATCCTCCTATCTGAAGGCATCTGACAGACACCCTGGGCTCCACCAATCTCCTCCCCATACTCTCTCTCTCTCTCTCTCTCTCTTTTTAAATGAGGGAAAATCTTACTATATAGATCAGGCTAGCCTCAAACTCATGGGAGTCCTCCTCAGCCACATCTCACCACAGCTGCTTGGTCCCTGATTGCTCTAGGGCATCTGTTCTTCTGGAAGCCACTGTCATCTCCCTTAACTTTGGCAAGGCACAGGAGGCAGTAGGGTCACCCCAACTTCTTGTCTCTGATATGATACTCATTTGGCCTGGGTAGGGACATCAACCCCAAATACAAGCTAACTTTTTTTTTCTTTGAGGTACTTATACCATAAAGGACAAACTGGAACTAACCAGCTCCCTCATTCTGAGAGGTAAGATCATAGGGTGTCCCTGACACTAGGGAGAGGTACAGTAGTGTCCTTCAGGAGGGTAGGGCCCAGCCAGACCAAGGCTCGAGGCTAAGCTGGGAGGAAAGCTGATTCTTTTGGTAGCCTCTTTGCTTTGCCTGGGAGGCTGAGGTCTACCCAGAATGCACACTGATCCTTCCATAGAAAGAAACAGCCCAGCTACCAAGGAGCACAGGAGGAGGAAGGTGGAGTGTGACAGTTCAGTCAAGATTCTGGGGGAGAACGTCAAGGTTCACTAGGAGAATATCGGATTAACAGGAGGAGGCAGAGAGAGAACAAAAAATAAATGTTAAATTACCGGGTAGCCATCTCGTCCTGATTGCCCCTGTGGTAATTAATAAGCCATTAACAATCAGAGTTTGGGCAGAAAACCATATGGTAATGCTTATAACTTTGTCCAGCCACATCCCCCCTGCTGCTTTCTGCATGGTTTCCAGGGGACTAGCACTGCTGGCTGTAGTGTGCTCGTTAGGGGTGATGCCAGGGTTCTGGTTGGGTCAGAAGGACAGCCACCTTTTCCTATCAGTGGCCATGGGGGAGGGGCTGTGGGCCTTCATCAGAGCCACCAAGGCACGATAAACACAAGTGTCACCCCTATGTCAGTCCCGGCATAAGACAGAGAACAGTGGTCATATAGGGCTGGAAGGGGGTGTCACAACCATTATGACCAAAACAGGGACTGAAAATGTCCTTTACATGGGAGCTGCAGTGCTCTTTCAGCTCATCCTTGTTTCTACCAGAACAGGTTCTAGAAGCTACATATATGAAGGAGCCATGCACTGCTACTGGCTGTTTCTCTGTCCTTGGCTCAGGTTCGGCCACTGACAGCTACCTCAGAGTGTCCCACACACGGGTATCCCTCTCCCCCGCCAAGGCCCTAGCAGTGGCAACTTAAGAATCCCTGTTTACTCAACCCATTTAACGTTTTGACAACTGAGCCAGACATAAAACCAAACCTCAGTCTTCACATTTTGCATTTCTTCAAGTTTGTACAAGCTGCCTCCAAGGGGCCTCAGGGGACTCTCTACCAGGAAGTTCACTTGTGGCCAAAACCCTACACATTTTTGTTGGCCTGCCTTCTCTTTGGCTCATACTGATGCTGAATGCGCAGAGAAGCCAGATTCTTAAGGGTGCTGATGGGAGGCGGGGGCACATAAATCATGGAAGTAGAAATCAGAAGCAAAATGGCTCATCTGAAAGGAATTCCTTTGGAAGGTTCATTTTGGCTCCAGTCGACTGTCCATGTGCTGCCTGAAAGGGTGCACAGGGGTTTATCTGGCCCTGAAAATCCGCCAAGAGGAATCAAAGGCAGAATCATCCATAACCCGGAGAAAGGGGGATTCCCAGGGCCACTGAGTCTGAGTCGCTGCCTTCAAAGCAGCCTCTGTCTGGCCAAGGCGGGAGCCTCTCTGAGCTTCCCTTCACACCCTCTTAAATGCAGTGACATTTTTACTTCTGGTGCCGCCTCAACACCTCTGCCAGCCAGCCAGGCTCACTAAGTCCCAGCTGGGAGCAAGACAAGCTGGCTAAGAAGAAAAAAGAACTCCAGGATCCAGTGTTCAAGCCCGACTTTGTTTTGGAGCTACTGTCTGATGCCTGTTGCCAAAGCACGGGGTATGAAAAAAAAATTTAAAAAATATCAGCGGGCAGAGAAAGAACTGGAGAGACAAGCTGGCACTTTCATTTTTGTGCACAAAGCTGAACCAAAGATTTGGGGAGGACTCGCTAGGTTCATGTGAGCTCTCTTGAAAAGCTGGTCTAGAATGTTCTAGTGGGCAAGGCAAGCTCAGCTATTTCTTTTACTGTTTAAAAACGAATTCAGCTTCTGTCTGGGATGGATCCTTTTTAGCTTGTTTATTTTTGAGACAGGTTCTCACGTAGCCCAGGCTGGCCTCAATATTCTTATGCAGCCAAGGATGGCCACTATCTTCCTGCCCTCTCTTCCCAAATGCTGGGATTTTAGGTGTACATTGTTCTGCAGGGTTTTATGTGGTACTAGGGATCAAACCCAGGGTTTGTACATCCCAGGCAAGGCACACTACCTATTGAGCTACATCCCTGGCCTGTATATTTGTTTTTATTATTTATTTATTTATTTTGGCTTTTCGAGATAGGGTCTCTCTGTACAGCCCTGGCTGTCCTGGAACTCACTCTATAGACCAGGCTGGCCTCGAACTTAGAAATCCGCTTGCCTCTGCCTCTCAAGTGCTGGGATTAAAGGCTATATTTGTTTTGAAAGCACACACTTTTCTAACCAAAAGTCGCTTTCATGGGAGTTGAATTTATAGAGAGAACCAAATAAATGTCTTATCTTTCAGGAGCTCAGCACAATCCAAGATACTTACTGGAGGACCTGCAAAACACAAGCAGAAGAGCCACTGTCAGCATGGAAGGTTCCCTCCCCATTCTCAGCACAGCCCTGGCCACTCCCCACCTCATCAACTTTAGGCTTCAGTGGGGGTCACAGCATTGCCTACAATGGCCCTGTAAACAAGGGCCATAGAACCAAGATGAGACACTTTTGTCCTCGGAGGGGCCTGGGTGGCCATGTTGGAGGCCATGATGGTTCTTCCATGCATGGGCTCATGTGTTCAGTTCATGAGGCTGGTTGGCATTCATTCCATTCCCATTCCATTCTGAAAAGCTAAATCTGAATTAGATCTTGCTTCCCAGTGAGCAGGTTTTTGGGTTTTACCACAGAGGAGGGAGATAAAGAGGAGAAAGAATTTTGGCTGTAGGGAAGGGTTGGGGTGAAGGCGTGCATTGTATATGGTTGGGCAGAGCTGGGGTGGGTCACCACAGCCCAGCTCTGGGGTTAGGTGTGCATAGGAGAATGAAGGAACAGTGTCGAGCAGTGGTCCTCAACCTCCCTTAGTGCTTCGACCCTTTAATACAGTCCCTCACGTGGTGGTTGGTACCTCATAATTGTTACTTTGCTACTGTTATGAATCATAAAATGTCTGATATGCAGAGGATGTTGACATGCTGCTCCCAAGGAGGTTGCAACACCCTGGTTGAGAAGTGCTGATGTAGAAATTGTGATAGGGACTTGGATGAGGCACAGAAGATAACTGACTCTGACTTCTGAACATATGTGTGCATACACATACATATAACACCTGCACTCATGTACACACACACACACACACACTCTCACACACATACACAACTTGAAAAAATTGTGCCTATATTGAACAGGCTGTTGTCATTATTTTTAAGTATAACAATGATTTGTATATCATTTACATTATATAAAGTACTTAGAGATGATCTAATGCATCTGTGAGGATGTGTGTAGGTTATATGCAAATATAGTCATTTTATATAAGGGACTTCAGCATTGGTGGGTCTCATGGATGCCAAAGGATGGCTTTGTTTAGGGGCAAGGTATCCTGGAAGATGGTCTCTCTCAACTCCCCAAAGCAATGTGCCTGCTTCAAATACATGCTTCTACCAAACCAGTAACCCCCCTGTTCCCATTACACCTCAGACCCCAGCCTGTAGGATGAGGCTGTACAAAGACATCCCTTAGCAGGCACTAGAGTAAGGGGTACACCTGCATGGCCAACAGCGAGCTGGGAGCCTTGTGGGTAAGGAAGGGACTCAGTAGTGAGGACCAGTGTGAAGAGCCCCGCCTAGCAGACTGCTTGCTTCAAAACAGACACTTGGAAATATAACAGAACTCTGGGGAAGCACAGGAAGCTCCAAGGATGTAGTGGGGGCCGATCCTGGCCTGCACAGGAAAGGGCTCAGCTGGGTCTGGGAGCAGGGAAAGAAAAGCAGGGGTGGCATGGGGAGAAGGAGAAGTAGAACTCGATTCCAAATCTCTGGGCTTTTCCTTAGCCGGGGGGAGCAGGGGAGGGAAGGCCAGCCAAGCACAGGGTCTGTTTGCATGTCATGGAGCATGAAGGGCTTGAAGCTATGGGCAGCCAGGGGTCATTAAAGGATTCAACATGGATGACGGCTGCAAGAGGGCCAGAGTAGACACTGGGGTGCTCTGCAGCTGTCCCTGGCAGGTCCCAGCAGTGGCAGTAGGAAGAGGAGAGAATCTGTAGACGCTTGGCAAAGAGGAGAGATAGGACTTTCGGACCAATGAAATGATGGGAGAGGATGTTCAGAAAGGTAAGAGAGATGGTCAGGATGTTTGAATGGAAAGTGGATATGTTAACATTCCTACCAGTGGTAAAATAGAGGCTGTGTTTCTCCTACGTCTAGATTGAGGTCAAGCAGGGAACAGACAGCATAGATCCTGAACTTACAATGATTGACCTTGCTTCCTGTCTTCCAGAGAAGACAAAAGCCACTGGAAAGACTCAATAATCACCTTCTTGAGAGCAGATGAACATGCCTGCCTGCACCTGTCCATGTGCCTGCCCCTGAGCCCCTTCTCCTGTGCTTGCCCTGAGGAACTGACCCATTCCAATTAAGGCCAGCTTCCTCCTCTGCCTTTCCTGAAGTGACTGACATCTGACAGCTACCCTGATGCCCAGCTCCGTGTTTGGCAAGTACATACACTCAAGCGGGCATTACAGAGGAAGGCAGAAAGGCAGGAGCGGCCTGCTGGGTCAGCATCTCTGCTACACCCTTAGCTCGTGACTTTGTTATATGGTTTACTGGGCGGCATAGCTGCTGGAGGTAGATTCTATGATCTGTAGAAGGTGGGTAACTAGAGAGATGGCTTGGGAAGGGGGCGTGGCTTAGGTCCTCCAGGGCTCCCTGCTTAGAGAGTGAGTCTAGTTCAGATCCCTCGATTGACCACACGGTGCCTCCACCCCTGGGCCTGGCTCTACCACGTATTTTGCTCTCTGACCCTTAGGCACACAGCTTTCAAACATATGTTCTAAGCCCCAGAATGTGGGAGCAATTAAATGAGAACCAGATGACTTAGCCCGAGGAGGTGGGAGGTTTGGCAATCCTCAGGACTGGTTACAGAGCGACTGTGGCCTGCCAGGGCTTCCCAATCTGGGAGCCATGTTCATCCACACCTTGGGGGGTAAGAGGGACTGGCTGCTTGGGTGGGTGAGCTGCCTGCTCAGTGCTGACAGGTAGGTGGTGGGTCTGGGGACCCATCCTCTCCGCCTGGAGCTTTTGGCTCCTCCAGGGTCAGTCATTTCCCTGATGTCTCCCACAGGTATGTTTGATCTTCCTGCAAAGTATTTTTGTTAGCGTGCCAGGGATGGCCCACACAGTGGAGGTGGTGGCTGTCCTTGTGGCCTGAGGGTGCTGGAGTCCCCTTTCCCAGCCCCACACCATTACTGTTGTCCTAGACTCTGCTCCTCATCTGCCCATGACCTGCTTCCTCTCCGTGGTTCGAACAGGCTTTCTGCCTTGCTCACTTAGCTAGCTCAAGTGTGTTGCCTTAGCTAGGATCTACACCCTAGAACCTAAAAACTTCCCTGCAGGAGCACAAGAACTGCTGTGTTTTTCAGGACATTCTATGGACTAGAGTGACCCAAGGGCTTTTAGATTGAGTTTGTGTATAGATGGACCAAGGCTGAGGCAAACTCAGAGGCGGTGTGAGCTGATGAGGGGGGAGGTGGGGTAGGAGTTTGTGTCTGTGCATGTGAGGGCTATCTGTGCTTGCCTTTCTGGGTAGTGGAGAGGACTGAAGAAGATGCTCCGTGGGCATGTGTGTGTTTGTGCATATGTGTGTGTGTGTGCATGCACAAGCATTCACTCATGTGT